>CAUYSK010088147.1:0-22173 GCA_963575035.1 Avahi laniger | reverse complement strand
CCATGAGTTGAGAACAGTTCTCTGGAGAAGGCTGACATGAGCTTTAGAAGCTCACATTTCTAGCAGCTGTAGAATAGATGCAGCTCCTTATCAATGGGTGGGCACAGTATCATCTACTGTACCTCATCCATCACAGCTACTGAGACTAAGAAAATACAAGGCAGCAAACTCATACTGCTGGTAAGTGAAGGACCTAGTGTTTGAAGGCAAACTGTCACCCTGGCTGCAGAGTTCACAGCCTGACAGCTAACCCCTATGATATTCTGATTTATCAGCAATATGCTGACATTTAGGTCTTCAAATCCAACAAGAACTGCAACAAAAAAAGATGTGAATAATTTCCACAGAAAATAAAACATTTTTATAAAATAAGTGTATTAGTTTTCTATTGTTGCTATAAAAAATTATCACCAACTTAGGGGCTTAACACATTGACTGCCACACTAGAAACAAAAATAAAAACTTCAAAACCAAAATGATCCTTTCTAATTTAATGAAAAATTTGTTATTTTCAATTGTTTTTTGAGTATGAGTTACATGCAATTAAATTGTCAATATTTATTGCAACAATAAGAACAACAACAAGTAAGCTTTTCAAGAACCAACTGCAGGGTTTTGCCCAGGGGGCCACCCATCACATAACACGTATGCTGCAGCATGGCAGGATGAGTTGCCTGCACACCACGAGGCTCCCAAGGGAAAGAGACATGTGAGTTACACGTGCTTCACAAGGCCCTGGGCTCAAAACTTGTGTAAGTTAAATACAATTCACATGGCTATTAATATGTTAAAAGAGTACAAATTTATTATGTTAAATTTCTGAAGATCAGAAGACTGATGTGGATCTCCCTGTGCTAAAATCAAGGTGTCAATAGAACTGCATCCCTTTCTGGAGATTCTAGGGGCAAAACTCTTTCTTTATCTTTTCCAGCTTCTAGAGGCTGCTCACATTTCTTGGCTCAAGGTCCCCCTTGTTCTTCAAAACCAATGATATTAGGGCAAATCTTTCTTGGGCTGTCATTTTTCAGATTCACTTCTGCCTCTCCCTTCCTCTTTTAAAGATCTTTGTGATTACATTGGGCACATCTGAATAATCCAGCATAATCTCACTATTTTAAGGTCAGCTGATTAACAACCTTAATTTCATCTTCAAATATAATTTCCCTTTGTCATACAATGTAAAAAATTTACAGATTATGAGGATAAGACATGGATATTATCAGTGGGCCATTATTCTACCTATCACACTCAGAATGAATGTCACCATTTTCACAATAAATTTCTTACAGGCCAGAACAATTCATAAGTGAGTTATGCTTTCAAAGTTTTGCAAGGTGTCCTTGTGAGCTAATCTCAGACATCATCCAACTTTGCCTCACAGATTTGAACTGTTTACTTATTGCTAACAGTGAGGAACTGGGATAAAGAAAATGTCTTGGGCTTGAATTACAAAGCTTAAATCAAGGTTCCTTATGTCAAAGGGTTTTACCATAAGGTATGTTAGGAATAAATCAAGAACAAAAGGAAAAATAATTTAACTAGGACTTTGGTTTTTTCACTCCTTTTGTACAATTTTGCATGCTAAAGACAGAGAAGGAATGTGTATAGGGAGGAGAGAAGCAAACACCATCTCATTTTATTCCTCCAGGTTGTACAAAGGTGAAGATGCCCTGAATTATTTGAATTTATTGGACTTGTGGTCCCATCTACTTGATCTTCCGTCACCAGAGATGAGTCTAATTTCCCCAATTCATTTTCATAAAGGTTTGAAAAAAATATTTTCTAATTACTATTACTATTATTATCTATATATCACATTTATATATACCATATTTTATGTTGCATGTTTTTGGACCAATAAAAATAAATTTTTACTTTATAATGTGCAAAACTTAAAATTCTGACATAGATGGAATTTTTACAGAATCCCTGGAAAAAAAATTGTATTGTACCCTACAACTGTGTTATAGTCAAGGAGGAAAAATGAAGATGAAAATAAAGTACTATCTAGAAAATATTAACCAAACATATAAGATAATAAAAATGTTCCATGTCAAAAAGGAAGGTATATAAACACAGCAAGTTTTGACAAGAAGTACAATAGAGATTAAAGGAATGGGTTTGAGCCTCACTTTTATGGCTGCAAGATTTAATTGTTAACATTATTAGTGTCATATTCCAATAGAGGTCAGCAAGCAAACTTTTCACCAGGCTTACCAAAAAAAGTAGAAACTCATTATTGTTTTTCTGTTGTTCAATAGAAAGTTATATTTATTATTTGGAAAAATTTGACAAAAAGTGTGTCATGTAACTAAAGATATAAAGAGAACTTCCTAAAGCAGACGTCAGGGGCTCTGAAGGCAGTAATTTAAGTAACAATTCTCCTACACGTCTTGTTTTGTCAATAGACTGTCAACAGGCCTTGACAGCTGCTTATATATAGGTATGGCATTTCTCTTCTTTTATTCTAGAAAGGAACTGTAAAGAAATACATGGATCACTCCATGCCAGACACTTCACACCAAAATTCTCTCTAATTGTTATAATTCTAAGAGATAGACAAACAGGTAACAAGGTAATAACTCACAAGAATTGCTGGTGTCTTCCCTGGAGCACAGACATACCCCCAACAAGACCCTTCACCCAGCTGCACACACCTCAGCTTGGTGTTCTCCAGGAATTGTCCTCAGCTGAAGAACTCAAGGTCACACCCATTCCCAGGGTAAACTGTACCCAATATCTGGTCATTGCAGAGGTATAAGTTGTCCAACTTCCTCATCCCTACTGGGGACAATGCTGAAAGGCCATCCCAGCCTCTGAGATCTTATGTGCTTGGATAAGGCTTCTGTTAAAACTGCAATGCAGCCCAAATTCTCCCTCTAGCCAATGCTTCTGTCTACCCTTCCCCACAGGTATTGACCCTCAGAATATTCTGTAATAAAATTCCTACACACTATTAATAAAAAAAATGCATCAATGAAACACCCATTGGCACGTAAAACTAAAATTCAGCATATGTTTTCTTCAATTTTTCATTACAAACAACAAAATTTAGAGAATTGTATACATGAGATATTTCTGTTAAAAGCATTTGCATCGAAAATCCTGGAAGATAAAGTACAGTGTGAATAATGATCCTGTTTTATTTTCTTCTGTGAGACATTTGATCACAGTAGAAGTAACAATGAGAGACACTGTTATTGAATTCATGCTTATTAAGATAGAGCCTTAATTGTACTAGGATGTTTCTACCTTTTGGCATTTGAGTATATTATCAAAAGTCAGGGAAGTGCCTCCCAATAGCAGCTACTTCATTAATTTTGCACTATTACTCTCTTCACAATAAAACACTCCTTCTTAGTGTTTTTTCATACATGAAGCAGGGATTCATAAAGATGTCATAAAAAAGCATGGTAAAAAGATTGTCAAATGAAACAAGTTGAAAGGAAGGACAAAGTGTCAAACTATCTGCTTCCCACAAAATATTATGGATAAATCAAATTAATTACTGAATATAAATTATATAACTATGTTAAAATAAGTACAGAACATAATAACTTATCAAGTATAAATTTTTCAATGAGGTATTAAATAATTAGGCAGAGAAGGTAATAAAAGACATATGGACTGGCCCTGAAAAGAGAAAATCTGTATCTTACTAATGCCCCATATTAGGATATAAAGTTGAAGAATCTTCATTGCTTAATAGATTTAAATAACAAAAGATGTTTTAAAACTGAAAAGAAAAAAATGGCAGATATGAGCAATAGCAAAAAGTAATAATAAAAGAAAAAATTCATAGCAACAATAGCAAGAAAATAGTATTTCCATGAATATACGACATAGAATAAAATATCAATACACATTTATCTATTTGCCAGAAAAGATAACTAATTAATTACATGTAAAATAGTTTAGCTCAATGTTTCCTACCTTGAAAGAGCTTAATAACATCAGCAATTATTTGATAGAAACTATCTTAATGGAATTTCTTAAAATTTCAAGCACTAGATCTATACACCTAATCTGTTATCTTCCTTCCTTTCACCATAAAATAAATGTAACAATGGAGCCTTCCCTCCTGTCCTGTAAAGGTATAGCTACTTCATTTCCTAACCCTGACCCTAATCCTAGCTCCAACTCCGGCATGAGCTATTTCTTTCCTGCATAATCGATCATTCATGCTCTACTGGATCTTTGGCAGCACATGTGATATTCAACAATACCAAAGTACGGTTTCAAGAAGAGGTGTTAGAATTTTAGTAGAATTGCATGAGACTTTTAGGACTCTCAGGAAGAACAGAGATAGGGGGTTTAAAGGGAAAGGAAGTTAGGAATAGTGGTAAGATATGAGTGGTATCAATGGAATTCATCCATTTCTCTCCCCTAGATCCATTTAGTAGAGCACATTAATAATTAATAAAGGGTCAGACTGGGAGAAAGCTCCCATGAAACACAATTTTTTGATAACATAAATTCCTTGAAAAGGGTTGGAAAGACAAAGAAAAATTACTAACAGCATTGAACCATCTTATAGAATAGTCTAAAGTCATAATAGGCAACTAGTTGCCCCAAATGGAATTCACAGATCCCGTATCTGGGATGAAGAAAATGAAGGGAGGCCCAAGGACTCCTGGAGCCTAGCACAGACTAAAACACTGCAATTTTTTATGTGGAACTAGATAATAGCTGAAGTGTAAGGTGTGGTATGGTAGCTGACACATTTTGCAACTCTGACAGATGTAGCTCTTCTGAGGAGAAAAAAAAAATCAATGTATCAGAAGGAAAACAATAAAGTTTTACATTTTTAACAATAACTCTGCTCTAACATGAGAAAATTAATCTTTGTTTTTATAGCCCTCTCTTTAAAAAAAGGAGTTGTTACCTTGGAGATTTATGAGTTCTGCAAGTAACTGAGTGAAAAATATGATGCTTAGAGGACAAGTGCCTAGATGTTATTTTCTAGTTGGAATAATTACCCTGTAAGTATAAAGATAATAATGCTTGAGTGAAATTTCCATTGGTAAAATATTAAAAGGAAATTTTGCTTCAAAGCCTCCTTTTTAAACAGATTTATTGAAGTATAATTTACGTAATATAAAATGCAACTATTGTAAATGCACACAGTATAATAATTTTCAGTAGATTAATAACATTGTGCAATAATCACCATCATTCAAATGTAGAAAATTTTCATCACATCTAAAAAGCTTCCTAACATCACAGGGTAATGGTCAAGCAATGATTGGGCAAAGGTTGTGCTCAATCCTCAAGCCCATAATATTTCTGTCTGAAGATTAATCTATGTGTGTGTAAGAGAGCACATTCAAAGTTTAGGAAATTTTAACATCTGCCTCAGATTTTACTTTCTGTCAGACTTTTCTGGTCCCCTATTACACATTTTCATAGTTTCCCAGTCAGACAAGGATGTATGGAGAGCTTTCTATCATTTATCTGGCTCCTTCATTCCCAGCATCTCCCCGATACATCTCCACCTGGTCCTCCAATTGCCCCAAATGGTACAGCAATCTCAAATATCTGAGCTGTGGCTCTCTCCATTTGTTTCCTACTGAATTTGCTGTTTTTACTGAAAATGTTTCTAGGCCTGGATGTTTTCCCTTCAGGGCAATTCAGTTCCCACAAGCAGCAAATCTACTGATATTGTCATCCCTGCCCTGATAAATCACCTTATCCATGGAGCTGGGGCAAAGTGGAAGCCACAACAGGCAAGAAGCCTGCCCCTTCCATTGTTCTTACTTACAGTTTATAAATAAACACTTCTCAATTTTTTGTTAGCCAATTTCCACTTTTATGCTTGTTTTTGTGATAGAAATTGCCAACATTTTAATTCCTTCATAAGTTTACAAAATTTATCCTTTAACAAGTTGCTGTTATTATATACGTGATCTTGCCTAAGAATAAATGTATGATCTAAAATATCAAAAGTATAAATATTAATAATTCCTAGATAATTATGGTCTCTATGCTTTCTATTAACATATTGAACTGGTCACAACAGTTTAAAAATGATCTTAATCAATTTTTATACTGTGGACATGATTTTAGGCTAGAAATGTTCATGCTGGGCTGGAGCCAACTAAGATAAAAAGGGAGAAGGAAAATTTACTTTATTTTTTCAAATTTAAAAATTATTTGAATAATATATTTTCTCTATAGTGTTACTTTAGAGAATGAATGGTGAGACCTTACTGAATAGTGAGACTCTCAGACCGCATCCCACAAATCAGCTCTAAAATAACTGTAACCAATCTTATATTCCCCAGGCAAAGGTTTGGAGGGTTACTTCTAGGGAAACTAGCAGCTCCAAATAAACAACCTACAGATTCTAGATATTTTGACATCTCCATGAAGTAGTCAGGTAACTTGTAGAGTAGCCCAGTTATAGAAAAAGAGCTCCCCATCAGCATTTTAGTCTTTCAGTTTTAAATATTCAATTTTAAATATTATATTAAATAAACAAATGGGAAAAGTATAGCTGATTATTTAAGCATATTTTAAAGACAAAAATAAGAAATTAAAAAAAGAACAAAAATTACCAACCAGAAAATTAATCGGAAACATATAGGCACACCATGTTGGGAGCAGAAGAAAACTTTAAATCAATAATTATAATTAATAGCCTCAGAAAGATAAAAAGAATACGTTATATTCATGTAACTGGAACAGAAAACTTTGTAAAAGAAGTGAGAAAAAGAATCTTGGAAATATAAAAGTATGAGAGAATAAATTAATAATTCAATAGACCAGCTAAAAGAGAAATCTAAGAAATATCTCTAGCCATAAAAAAAAGATAAAATACAAAAGCAAAGAAAACCAAAGAATTAATACAGAAGGTCCAACATTCAACTGCGAAGAATTCCAGAAAGGGGAAAAAAATGTGTGTGTGTGTGTGTGTGTATACATATACATATATATATATATAATTTTCAGAGAAATTATTAAATGGAATTTGGGAGGGACAAACAATGAAAAAAATGGATTGGGGAATCATTCCAGGCAAAAAAAGGAAGGCATATGTGGGAAGAAAAATGGCACCAGGACATGGTACGTAGAGAAACCAGCACACAGTTTCTAGGACTGAAACAGAGGATGTGCTTCAGAATGAACAGGAGAAAAGGCTGAAATTTCTCAGGGACCCAGTCAGAATGAACCTCATTTGTTAAACTGAGTTTCAAATTTGTTCCAAAGTGCCAATAAGTCATGGATTGATGAAGTTAAAAGAATAGCTGTTCACTTTTGAAAAAGTTTCTTCTCTTTAAATAAAGTTTCAAAATTATTAATTCTACCAAGAAGAAACTCTCAATGTACGGACCAGCAGTTGTTTAACACTGAACAGCGAGTATGTGGACTGAAACTTGAGGCAGAAGGTCACAGCAGCCCGGAAGAGGCAACTGAGTCAGCAGGAGCTCCAGAGAACAGCAGAGGGTGGAATCCTTGTAGGACATGACAAAAGCATCTGAACCTCTGACTCCGGATCTTCAAAAATACAGATTTCCTCACATGAGGTCGAAGAAGTAGGAGACATGGGAAAGGATTCCAACTTGTTGAAAACATGCAATGAGCTACTCTTCCTGTTTTATATTTATTTGTGTTCGTGGTCATTTGAAATGAAATGTCTACATTTCAGCTGAAAGCTAGTTTCTTTTTTTTTTTTGCTGTTTTATTTTTATTATTTTTTTTATTTCAACATATTACAGGGGTAAAAATGTTTAGGTTACATATATCGCCTTTGCTTCACCTGAGTTGGAGCTTCAAGGCGTGTCCATCCCAGACGGTGGACACTGCACCTATTAGGTGTGAAAATACCCATCCCCTCCTTCCCCCTCCCACCTGACTGGCACCCGATGAATGTTATTACTGTATGTGGACTTAAGTGTTGATTGGTTCATACCAAGTTGATGGTGAGTACGTGTGGTGCTTGTGTTTTCATTTTTGTGATACTTCACTCAGTAGAATGGGCTCCAGCTCTATCCAAGATAATACAAGAGGTGATAGATCACCATTGTTTTTTTTGGCCGAGTAGTACTCCATAGTTTCAAATATTGGCATGGGTGAGCTTATGGGAAGTAGTTGGCCTTGCCTGTATCCCACGTGCTGGATCTTCTTTAAGGCTTCTTGCTGATGCTTATCTAACACCTAATCATTGTGTAGGGAGCCTGCACAGGCTGCTTGAAAGACAATCATTACCCAGGTAAAGCTTACTGCTGCTAATCTGAAGTCTATGGATAATACAAGATATGTTACCAGTCTGTGGTCATAGTTGACTCATCATGTTTCTTCCATGTGTTCCAGTTCGTAGGAGACCCTACCTATTTTTTTAATAATATAATATATTTCATTTTTCCTCCTTGGGTTTTATTCTGTTTTTTAAAAATTTTTTTGAGGTTGTTTTAGTCAAGAGGAAAATGCAAGTTGATATTAATGGATTCAAAGGGACAGTATTCTTTTCATCAAACTAGATACTATTTGACATTTATAGGAGATATTTTTGTTGCGGTTTGTTGTCTTTATCACTGTGTACAAATCAGAACAGATCAGTATAGTGTGCTGGTCTGCTCGGTTGAGATGTCAACATTAATTTTTGAGCTATATTATGCCTATATACAATGAACTGTTTGTGCCCCCCACAACAAATTTATAAGTGAAATTCTAACCCAAAATTAATTATAAATTAGGAGGTGGGGCCTTTGGGAATTAATAATATCATGAAATTGGAGCCCTCATGAATGGGATTAATGCCTTTATAATAACCCTGAGTGCTCTCTCACTTTATTTCCACCATGAGAAGATAAAAGAATAAGTTGGCAACCTATAACCTGGAAGAGAACTCTCACCAGAACCCGACCATGCGGACACCTTGATCTTGGACTTCTAGCCTCCAAAACAGTGAGAAATAAATTTATCTCTGTAAGCCACCCAGTGGGTACGGCAGCCTGAACTAAGACATCTATACTTATACATACTAAATTTTAAAAGATTCTCTGTAGTAATATAGAACATTTATGAGTTCTGTACATAATACTTCAAAACATACTGTTGTATCTACAGTATTACCAGTATGAAACAGCGAATACAATAGGAAATACCAAGTATATTTCAAAAAAAGTTGAGATAAAATAATTTAGACTAAAAATCTAAAACACCTGTAATAACAAAAATGTAAATATTACTTTATAGTTCAAGTTTTATTTTCATGCATATTAACGAAAAGCAAGAATGAATGTCATGTCAGCAAATATTAAAACCCAATTGTGATAGAAACGGTTATTCTTATCTGAAAAATTAGGAAACTGAGATATCAAATGTTTGAGTGAAGGCTCAGTATATCCGCAGTTGAAAGCAGTGAATATGGGACAGTCTAGGTTTTCTAACATCAATTTCATATTCTTTCTGCTATATGACAGTTTTTCCCACTCAGATTTAAACTGTAGTATTGTAACAGTGCCACATTCATAAATATACCCAGCAATGCTTAAACAAAACACTAGGCATATTCTGGAAATATTTTTCATGTGTCGAACAGTTTCATACACTCATTAGATACTAATGTTAACCCTAAGCAGTATCAGAGCAGATACTTTTCTTTTAGCTGGTCATGTTCATTAAAACTGAGATTTTAAAACCCCACACAGAGAGGCAACATAGTGAAATATATACATTCCATACCCTGACACATAAAGCACGCTAAATAAACCCAGGGTTTAAAATTTACCTGTGGTAACATACATGAAAATGTTTTAAAATAGAACCTAGTGTATCTGAAACTATAGTTGGTTAGCTTAAAATTAAATATATAAAATTATGAAAACAGAAACAGTTCTTGAGCCATAAACCTGATGTTTCAGATTAAAAATAATTGTAAATATGGTGTTGCAGAGAGTGGGAATCTGCCAGTCCATCCAAAGTCATTCACAGTCACTCTGCTGATCTCACAGAACTAATATGTAAATAGTTCCAAAAGTTCAATCTAAGGCAAAATAGTTAAAATTAAGTAATATAGCCAGGGCACAAAAGAGTTTATAGTTAATGAATGCAAGAATTGGTTGAATTTGATTAAATTTTCTAAAATTAATAAATAAATGAAGATATAACCAGCTTCCTCACCATATGACTCTCAATTTCAAATCCTACTGAGCAAACAGATCCCCTGCTTTTCTCATTCTCAAAGAAATACATATTTTAAGAAAGTGATAAAATATTATTTGTTTCCAGTAAGAATCACAAACATGAAGAAATCTCAGACAAGGACTGGAATGAATTTTTTTTAAAAAATCAAATTTCAAAATGAATGTCATGGCTTCCAAGTAAAGGAGAATGTATACCTGCATTGGATAGCCTCCATTTGTCCCTCCAAATCCATTCTCCACCCTTTTAGACCCTGCTCTGTGCCCTGAGAGGCTGACTTTCGTAAAGTGAATGAGCAGGGTGCAAGACTGACTTCCTGATGTGTTCAGCCCATGAGAGGTTCTGGCAGGAGATTAGAAGGCAGACAGAGGGTGAGGTCAGTCTATTAATTCCCCCACACTACCATGCTAGTTCTTTTCTTCTTTGTCTTGGTTTTCAGTAGCTGAAGACAACAGCTCCTATACAAGCACCTGCCCTATGCCTACATTTCACAATGTAGCCCTAACCACTCTTTTCTCAGTATCAGGCCTAGGGTAAACTCATCTTGTTGCTACCTGTGGGCTGCTTCACCATATTTTGCAGGTTTTCTATAATCCTGCACAGGCCTGCGTAAACAGTCTCTTCATTAAGCTCTTTTCCATTTTTCCCTTTGAGAATTCCATCTTTTTCCTGCCAAGAGTCTGTCTGATACAACAATAATGGGTAAGAGTAAAACCTAAAAAGAAGGGCAGATAAAGGCTTGACTCTCAGGGGATTCCTGTAGGCTCAGGTCCTTCCTTTTACCCTTCCTTCCCTCTTCTACAATCTCCACTTTAGTCTGCTGCACAATCTTCCTTCAAAATTCTTCCTTCAGGCCAGGCTCAGTGGCTCACGCCTGTAATCCTAGCTCTGTGGGAGGCCGAGGCAGGCGGATTGTTTGAGCTCAGGAGTTCGAAACCAGCCTTAGCAAGAGGGAGACCCCGTCTCTACTAAAAATAGAAAGAAATTAATCGGACAACTAAAAATATATAGAAAAAATTAGCCGGGCACAATGGCACATGCCTGTAGTGCCAGCTGCTCGGGAGGCTGACGCAGAAGGATCGCTTGAGCCCAGGAATTCGAGGTTGCTGTGAGCTAGACTGATGCCATGGCACTTTAGCCCAGGCAAAAAAGTGAGACTTTGTCTCAAAAAAAAAAAAAAATTCTTGCTTTAACATATTGATTGCTATGTGAGTTGCATTTAACTCACACTAATGTTGAGCCTACAGGGAGTTGGGGTGCAAAACTCTGCAATTGGTTCGTGAAAATCTTACTTGTTGATGTTCTTGTTACAATTAATATTGACAATTTAATTCTAAAAACGTGGATTGTGTTGCATATAACTCAAGCACAGAAAACAATAAAAAATAACAAATTAGAAAGGATTGTTTTGTTTTAATAAAACACTGTGGCCCCAGGGAACAATTTTTTTTCTAGTGTGGCAGTCAATATGTTAATCTTTCCCAAACTGGCACAAACTAAACCACATATTTTTATGCCTCTAACTATAATACCATTTACTTCATCTCACATGGGTTTTTTCTTGTAAATTCATTATCAGTAGCTGAATGTCCTCTTACCAAGATAACGTAAGAGATGCACACAGCAATTTATACTGACAGCTTGGCTTTTAGTCCGATTCATCTGTGCTCGACTCCATTTATGTGATCACAATAATACACAATAGAGTCATCCCCAGGTATACCAGTGGGATTGGACCCAGGACCCCTATAAACACTCAAATCCATGCATAATGAAATCCCACAGCCAGCTCTGCAGAATCCACTTCCAGAATTCACTTATTTGAGTCCTTGGCATATACTCGGGTTTTACATCCTGCCAATACTGTATTTTCTGTCTGCGTTTGATTAAAAATGGACCTGCAGTTCAAACTTGTGTTGTTAAAGGGTCCACTGTGTTATATAGACCTGGTGTCCGTCCCTTTCTTCCTTCCCTTCCTCCTTCCCTGCTTCTTTCCTACCTTCTTTTCAATTTTTTATTGAGTCCTTCCCTGAATTGATTATTTAAAATTTTTGTCTGATTAACCTTGACACCTTTCCCGCATCCAACATAATGCATTCCTCAAATATCTGTACAGATATATGCATATAGCAGGGAACCAGAAGGAAGATAAGGAGATTTGAGCTTTTCAATGCATCTCTGATTGTGTAATCTTTGAGATCAAGCTAATCTTGATCCTTAAGCTCTCTGTACTGCTGGGTAATGGTAACTGCAGAGTCACGGATACACCAACGCTCTAGTCCCACCTGCCACTGAACTCAACATTCATAGGTGGCCACAAGACCACAGTGATCATAATACCCTACAAAAAAATTAAATTTCTACTCCATTATAGCTTTTTAGTTATATTTTTATCTCCATTGGGGGAAAGCTTCAGGCCCACTGTTCAGTTATTATAAATGTTTTAATTCTAAATATCATATTGTGGGCAAGTATTAATAACTCTTAGGTGTTCAATCTCTGCCTTCTTTGGCTAACTTTAAAGAACAGATTATGTAAAGTGCCAGAATATATTTATTTAATTAATGCCAATAAACAGCAAGTGCCTACTTTGGTACTTAGCCTTATCAATGATGTCTTTACAGAAAAATTACTTACTGAACAGAAACATGCCTTTGGACATTGTTTTTCAGTTTTATTAACATGGTTTAAAGTTTTTAATTTTTTTTCTTGCTGGTATTTTCTTGCCAAAAAACAACCATAGGATCTCATAACCATTTTCCCCAGTTTCTATTTTTTAAAATTATCTAACAGTCTAGCAATCTAGTTCTTTTTTTTTTTTGAGATCCTTCCAGAATTTTCAGAAAATTATGATTTCAAATTGTTTATTATAATTATGCTTTAGAAATCAGGTTTAAAGAATTAGAAAGACCAAAGACTCCACATAGCTGTTAAGCAATTTTTTTATTTTCTGAAAATGGAAATCCATCTGGGCATTTATACAAATACATTATATAGAAAATACACTAGGAAGCACAGGAAATATACAGTAATAAAACTGCCCGTCATTTTAGAATCAGATTAATAACATATCATTTCTGAGACCCAATTCTTTTATTTCTAGTTTCAGGGTTTCTGTCATTGAAACAAAATTTGTAGAGAATCAGGACAAGAAATTCTAGGACCCAAAAGATCTATATTGTATGATATTATTGTATTTGGCTAAAGAAGACAAATGCCTGCAAAGCCAAACTGCTCTTAAGAGAGAGCAAAAGAGACTATAAATTCAGAATAAAACAAAGATTGGTGACAGTCAGATATCATAATGATATATCATTGAGTGAAAACTTTTCAAGACTTCTTCATAAATTCCTTAAAGTTTAGACATGAAATAGAAATTCCAGGAAAAAAAAAACTGTTGTCTAGTTAAATCATATAGAATTCTATAATTTTCTCTTCCTTGCATATTAAGATATTTTTCAATACACTTTTCCAGTAATCATTCTATTCTTCTTTATTAAAAAGATAGTATTTATAAAAATGGCCACAAGCCCATCCTCTTGGATTCAGAATTTTCTACCTAAAAGCAACATATTAATGATTTTCATTTAAAAATTCTGCTTTTCAGCCTCTATTGAAAAGTCAGAAGATGTGGAACCTCTGGACGTGTATTTCCACATGGTGATTAACATCTGAAGTTTCAAAACTATTGCACATTTAGACAGTGTTTTTGCTCTGTGTTTGATCATGGTCCCCTCAACTCTTTGCTCTCACTCAGGTAAAGGGACATGGTGGGAGCTGTGGAGGGTGGGAACTGGTGTCCCTAAGGAATCAGAGAGGAGTTGAGTGGGACAGGTGGAAACTTGAGCTGCTCCTCAAATCTCATCTATCACAAAGTGCTGTTCCAAGCACACCCAAAGTCCTATGGGAAGACTCCAGAGGCTCATTCAGATCTATCTGGGAATGAAAGAGTAAGGTCTACAATTTTCTAGGAGCTCATGAAGGCATTTTTTTTTTTTTGTAAACTAAGCTTATTTATGAGGAATTCATTAATTTACACTTTGCAAAATTGTCTGAGAAAAAGTCTTTTCAGACTCTTGAGGTAGTGTCAGTCATTTTCATAAAACACTATCTGACATCTGCTTTTTAATGCTTTTGCCAATTTTCATGCTCCAGAACTTTATCTTCACCAACTACAGAAACACCTTCTTGTTTCCTTCCATGCTTTCCTTGCTCACTCTGTCCTATCTCCCTGTGCCGGAGCTACATTTTCAGACAGATCGGAGGGAGGCAGGTGCCACGTAGACCATTTGATTCCCCGCTAACATCCCTGTGTTTGGAGACAGTGGGAGAGAGTTTACTATAAACTTACATGGATCTTTGTCTCTGAGTCTTTTAAGTCAAGACATAAAAGATTTTTTTAGACTGGGACTACAAAAAATAATAATTTACCAATAAAAAAATCAGTTAAATCCAAAAGTTACATTTTAGGCATTGTATAGCTTACATTTTTTTTTTTTTTTTTTACCAATCTTCCTAAGCTCAGAGTATTGGTGTTCAAACCTGTCTGCATTATTGCATTTTGTATTCGTGGGACACTTTACCAAACTATCAATGCATAGGTCCTGCTCTAGACTGATTGTTTCAGGGGTTGTGACGCTCAAATTCTTATTTTTCTAAAATGATATCAAGGTGATTCTAATGTGAAGAGAGGGCTGAAAAAAACTGAGTTAGACTTGTAGAATTACTTAACTTCCTTTAAAACACACTGTGTTGACTAGACTTCACCACTATGAAATTCATCCATGTAACCAAACAGCATTTGTACCCCAGAATCTATTGAAATTAAAAAAAATCAAGGAATCAAAAAAATCTTAAAATGCACTGTGCTAACAACACAGTGGCATATTAGGGATGTGCCATAGAGAAGTAAGGAACAGAGGCATGGAAGGACCAGTCAGCACAGCTATAAAGTAATAAGTGTTTTCTCCCTTCCAAAAAAAATTAGAAAAAGTTTTGTCCTTTTTTTCTACCCCTAGCCACTCCCCAGTTCTGACCACAGGAGGAGAGACAATTTTTCATATTTTGTAATTTGGAAGTACATATATGTGGCCTAAGCACTTTTGTGTTCTTTCAGAGATGATTGTTCACAAATTGAGCACCTTCTGCTCTCATTCCTGTGTTAAGATGGTAAGAATACCTGACACAGGGCTCAGGACAAAATTGGAAGCTACCAAACATATCTTAGGGTTTCTGAACAGAGGTTCAGTGCAGGGTGTGCAGCTCCTTGGAAATCTCACAGCTGAGTGGAGACTGTGTGTGCTCAACTCTTCTCTCCCTGCAGTACATGCCAAGGACTTGACTTAGTGATGCAGGTGTACTATTGACTAAATATATCCCCTAAAATTCATATGTTGAAACCTAAATCACCAAAGTCATGGTATTGGAGATGGAGCTTTCCAGAGGTAATTAGGTCACGAGGGTAGAGCCTTCCTAAATGGCATCAGTGTTCTCATAAGAGAATGAATAGACCAGAGCTCTCTGCTCTCCATCACGTAAGAATACAATGTGCAAACCAGAAGAAGGCCCTCGTCAGAACCAGATCATGCTGGGCCCCTGATCTTGGACTTCCCAGCCTCCAGAACTGTGAGAAATACATTTTTGTTGTTTAAGCTGCCTAGTTCATTGTATTTTTATTATAGAAACCTGAACAGACTAAGACAACATGATAATTGGAAAACTCTTATATTATTCTCTATTTCATTCTACCAGCTAATATTTTGACCTCTCTCTGGTTCCTGTAGAGAATTCACCATTTATTAAGAAAGGGTTATGAATATTTCCTTTTGAAATTCTAAGAAAAATATTCTCTCTGACAGGGAAAAAATTAGAAGAAAAGAAGGAAAGAAAGGTAGAAAGACAAGAGGAAGGAAGAAAGAAGGAGAGAGAGGGATAGTAACAAACAAAGGAAAGAGCATAAGTCCTTCGCTTGCGGGGTTCATGCCATTATCACCCATAGGACTCAATAATCTTTCATTGAACTGAATTGTAAGTCTGAAATATATGGTTTAAATTACCATTAAAACATTCAAGCAGTTTAAAAATAAGGATGGACGGAGCTATAACAATGTTATTATTTTTCCTAGTATTTAAAAATAATGAAGTTTTAAAAAATCAGATGAGTTCTTTATCTATAAGTGGATTCTCTTTTCCAAAAATGTTTCTGTGTAAAGACTTACTTAACTATCATGATCCTTATTCAAGGTCTTCAAATCTTTCAACCAGGGCTTAGATTTTTTAAAGAAAGTTACAAAACCCACCTCCCTTCCGCACCTATAAGCCCAGGTGAGGTGGTGCCATGATAAATGAATTTCTTCTTGTTTTATTGAGTGTACCTGTCACTCAGTAAAATTATATAATTAAAAATAAAACAAATCTTCATAACAATAAATGTGGATGATTGGCATGTGTATACTGTATACACACAAACACAAACTGTTGAGGTGAAATAGAATAACTTAAATATTCTACTAGTAACAAGACTTGCGTAAGCTTATTTATTAATTTAATAAGCATAACATATCATTTACTCCTGATTTCAATTCTGCCTGTCTGGGACATCATAGATGACCCCTGGAAAAGCATTTAACCTCTTTTAACTTTAGTTTTCCTTATATTTAAAACAGGGCTTATAAACATTGCTGATACCACAGAGACATTTCTACTCCTTCAAGAAGTATTTTACCAATAATAAAAAAGTCATCTGTACTTAAACTTCAGTTGTGACTATAATGAAAATATAGAGGACTTACTTAAATTTCACTCATAACTATATTAAAATAGAGAAACGACACTACAAATTCCTATCAAAGTTTATTTTAAAATAGTAATTAGTGAGAATAATTGGAAAACATTAAGTATTATCCAATACATTTATAAATATGTTTTACTTTTAGATGGAGAATTAAACTCCTCTTTCTTTGTGAAATATGCTTCTCTGGGTATCCCGCATTTTATTGAGATACACGATACATTATTCATGCTTGAATTTTCTACCAGACAGCATTTTCTGTTTTGACATAATTCTGATTTGACTAAATCACAGCTTAAATTTACTGTATACTTTGAGACCCTCTGGTTTTGTACCAGTTTCTTAAAATTAGTCATATCCTTCAAATGTTCTTGTGAAATAGACAAGCACAAACATTAATGCAGAGCCTGATTTATGATAATCATAATGTGGTGTTTCCTGTGGTTTCACAGGTTTAGATTTATAGATTATATTTACAAGAGGATTATCTCTGACTCAAAGTATTTGAGGCTATTATTTAGTAGATTATTACTGGTTCTCTCAGTTACACATGGTCATGATTTATATATATGGTTCGACCCAGCAGTTCTTCAGTTCTTAAACAGTACATAAAAATAATCTAGAAAGTTCTAAAAATGCAAATTCTTGGGCACCAACCCTCTGAAATTTTATTTAATATGTCTGGGGTTGGGGGTCAGCAGTATGCATTTTGGCAAACACCCTGATAATTTTAAAGCTGATATATCATGTATCACAAACTGAGAGGTATCAGGGTATGACACACTCAAAATTACCAGTGAAAATTATTGGCATAAAAAAAAATTCCATTAAGACAACTTAAATAACAACAGTTAATGATTAAAGTCAGTTATACTGTCAAGTAATGATGTACTTGTGTAAAATCCAATATCTTTCTCATTAATCTTTAATTGTGATCATTCAGTCAATCATTCAGTTAACCATGAGTTCATGCCATAAACTGACCATGATCTGTCTCCTAGTTTTTATTAGAATGTTCTTCTATAAGTGACGCTTCCTTAGGGTAACACAGAGTTTTGGGACTTAAAACATATTTGTCATCAAATCCCTTATGACTTCTCACAGTTGCCACTTTTACATATTCAGGTAAAGGAATCCGTCCTGTGATTTTCTCATTACCTTTTTCTGGAGTCCTTCTCACAGTTGTTCTTTCCATCGAAGTCAATAGGGGCATGAGCCTACCACCAGCAGATTGGGATTCCCAACGTTTGCTGTGATTCCCTCCAGGTGTTGGGTCGTCCTCATTCAGCTTTACTCAAGGATTTTTTTAGCAGTACTTTTTTTCTCATCTCAAAAATTTAAGAAAATGGTAACTCTTTTCTTCCAGAAATGCAGCTACCTGCTATTGAATATCCACTCAGTCAGCCTTGTACTCCCTTCACCCCTTAAATATTTTTCCCACTTTAAGGACTGTAGTTTTACATCCTGATCATAATGAATCCTCAAATTGTTACTCACATGATAGCGTTTTTTAAAAGGAAGTTAAATAATATAAAATAATGCAGTAAATCTTTAACAATCCAAAGATGTTTCATAAATTTCCCATCTAAACATCTTTAGAATATTTACTTAGAAGCACTAGGTTATTGCTAAAAATAATCTTTTCAATAAAAACTAATTTTAGATATTTAAAATGGTTTAATAGTATTAAGAACAGTATAGGACTCTTTTATTAAGATCTTTAAAAGCAAAATAATTTTTCTACACAATATGGCTCCATGATTGGAAATATAAATAAAAACAATGCCTTCTTTTACAATAAGAGATACATCTCTTTTGTCAAACTACAGACCTGATCCAGTGCAACTATGAAAATGAGGTCATAATTTACCATTGGCTTCAAATGGGGAAAAGGAGACTGAATGATTTCAAATGTAAGTTGAATTTATTAAAAGAAGAATGAGTTTGTTCAAGATCTGTAAGCCTAGATTCATGGTCAGATTATTCATTATTAATCAAGGTCATAATAGCTTTTCTCCTATTTTTATTTATAACTCTTCTACCTTACCAGAAGTGGCTTCAACAGTTTCTGAAATATAACCTAAACATAATTGTGAATTTTTATAAAATATTTTTATATGAGGTCTTCTCCGATTCATGTGAGGCCATTTATCATCTATATTACATTAATTTAGAAGCAATGTATTCATTTATGAGAAATCAGATAAATATATAAGAATTGATAACATGAAAATATGACATAAGTAAGACTGTAAATAAATTGGAAGACAACTAGTATAGTAAAACACTTCTACAATATAAAGTATTGTTTTATAAGAAAGAAAAAAGTATAACTTATGGCTTCAGAATATTCCCCTTTTCCAGACAAGATGGTAAAATTAGAAATATCTATCTGAAAAGTTATTTTCATTTAGTGAATGAAAGAAGCATCAAAGTACTTCACATTACATACAAAAAGCATTCTGATAAACTTAGAAACACATATACAACAGAAAAGATTTAGACAACATGCTGAATTCAACTAACTGATACCAAATTTTTAACTCCCATAGGAGAAATGATAGCATCTCAAACCGTATTAACCTACTTCTTATAAACATTTTTGAAAATCTTATTCAAAATTGGTGCTACATATGTTGCTATAATCACTGTTTCATACTCACTTTTTACCCATGAACTTTACTCATTACTCATTTTAGAGATGAAAACTGAATTTGTTATGTTTTTATTAACAAAAAACATCAATCAACTGCACAGTAGATACAGCTTTTTATAACTATGTAGTGAATCAAAGCACAAACACTAGTGTAAGTGGGAAAAGATGGAGTACATTAAAATCAATTCAGAAAAATATATAAAATATTTAAAGTGACTTTAAACACAGAAATTTTCTCTCTACACAACATAGTTTATTTGCTAAAGCATTTTCTCAGGATCTGCTCCTGAGACTCTGAGACGGAATTGCTCTCATGATGTGAGTGGCCCCACACCACACCACCAACACCGCTGTCGCGAGAAGTCATGTGATTGAGAACTTAGTCTGTGCCTGCCACAGGGTGAACATTTTAAATGTATTGTTTCATTGTTAATGAACGCAAGATACTCATTATTACTGATATTATCTCTGTTTTTGCAACTTCAGAAACTGAGGTCATTCCAGATTAAATTTCCTAAAGCCAAGCTGATTAGGTGAAGAAGAAAACTTGAACCAGATTAAGACACTTAAATCATTGTGTCTTCTGTTAGAGCAACATAACACTAGCCCTGCCCTTTCTGATTGCCGTTCTGTTCCGTTTCCAAAATGTTCTCATGCACAAGTCTGTGAGTTAGGTATTATTTCAAAAGAGCACTAAGCTCCAGGAAATGAGGGAACTTACTCAAGGGTCGTCTAATTGTCAAGCACTGCCGTTAGACTGGAGCCCAGTGCTCCTCCCTGAGAGCTTTGCTGCTCAGACACACACAGCTTCCCATTCCAGAGCATGGTTCTCCTCCACTGTCATGACTTACAAAAGTGCTGCGTCTGAGATGTCCCCCAACTGAATATTTCTAAGCCCTTGGCACACTATCCACTGCTGGTTTTCTTAATAATATTAAGGTGAAGAATACAACACTGTATAATAGAATCATAAAACTTATAGACATAAAATAATTTCCATGTATATTACCTTTTTTTTGCTAAACAAGAATAACATTACTCATCAGGAAGAGATAAATTCTTAAGGAAATCAATTTTTTGTTTTCAGAATATATTTTTTAAATTTATTATACATGTCTCTCTATGCTTAAATGAATTACTCTATTAATATTTCAGACAGTTATCCTTCCTGCAATAAGCATAAATGTTCTTCTTCCTTTTTTGCCATTGACTTTGAAATATGGTGAGTCTGCTTATATTAACGCTTATGGCATGATGAAAAATTGAAAATGATATGCATAAAAACACTAAATGGATATATGTCAGGAAATTTCACTGTGTGTATATGTTTAACACATTTCCTTTCGTTGTTATTTAGTTTCTGTGTCAACTGCATTTGTCTGTTTTTAATTTATTCACTTTATTTACTTAACAAATGTCTCTTCTCTCCCTCTTGAAGGAATATTTTTCTTATTTGAATTTATTCTCACATGATGTTACATATGGGCAACATGATAGCCCTAACTTAATTTAATGGTAGCGCGTCAATTTCTGTGTTTTTAAATCACCTATTCACTTTCTCATTTCTATAAATTCTACTGTTAAGTGTTGTCTCGAAAGCCTCCAAGTTCCTAGGTCTATATTTCCTTCTAGTTTATTAGCTTCCTATAAAAAAATCCATTCTTTGAGCATACATTGCCCCACTAACTTCATCCAATAACCTGTCTTTACAATTTTAATGTGTCTCAAAACGGCATGACAAATGTGTGATTGTATCAGATAAATAATTAGTATCCTCAGAGGTTATTGAATTACAGTGTATTTCTGCATAATACAGCTAGATGTTTCTAAACATGCTCGTACTCCCTTCTCCTGCCCTACGTTCTCTGTACTTGTAATATAGTGTAGGTTCACTGTTCGCTATCTGAAATTCCACAACCAAAAAGCTCTCGGGAAAAAAGTGCTTTTGTTAAAACACAAAATCATTTGGGAGCAAAAATCTAATCTGATGTGAAATTATATCTCACCAAAGGTGATTGATTGATTGATTTGATTATAATATTCTGCTTTAGGCATCTCTGCAGGTGATATATAGAGCATACACAAAAATCATCTTTCTAAAACACGAAATAGTTTGATTTCTCAAACTTTAGGTAAGGAACTTTAGGTAAGGGCTTCTAGAACCCTGTGTATGATTTTAAAGACATCTATCAAAGTTTTGATATGTATGGATTTATTTGTTAGATTGATGAACATTTCAAATCACACATTGCATTTTCAACAAGTTTAAACCTCTTTAAAATCAATTTGGTAAACCACGGGTAACTAACAGGAGCTAAATATTATGATAGGTATTGAAGATACAAACATGATTTGCACTTAATTGTTTTTTTTTTTTTTTTTTTTTTGAGACAGAGTCTCACTGTGTTGCCCAGGCTAGAGTGCCGTGGCATCAGCCTATCTCACAGCAACCTCAAACTCCTGGGCTCAAGCGATCCTCCTGCCTCAGCCTCCCGAGTAGCTGGGACTACAGGCATGCGCCACAATGCCCGGCTAATTTTTTCTATATATTTTTAGTTGTCCAATTAATTTTTTTCTATTT
>CAUYSK010088146.1:0-29716 GCA_963575035.1 Avahi laniger | reverse complement strand
GTGTCGTGTGCAAAAGAAAGTATAAAAGCTTCACTTTTACCCCAGGGCAGGGTCCTGGTTCATAGGGAGGCCACTGCGTTGGTGCTCTGGGACTTGGACCCTAGCTCGAGCTAGCCAATAAATTCCTTTGCCATTTTCAGCCTCAGTGACTCTACCTCTCTGTTCCTGGGGCCAAGGGGAACCGGCTCTAACAAAACTGTGTGCTATTCAGAGAGGTAGAGGAAGACAAAGGGCTTTGTAAGAAAAATGAGAAGGATTATATAATTGTCTTGAGAAAATTATCGTTGGCTACAAAGATCAATAGCAAGGATAATGCCAACTTGAGGTTGGCCAGGCAGTTGCTGGACAGATGTCCTCGCAGAAGAATTTTTTGTGTAAAGTTACAATGGCCTTTGTTCAAGGTTGTGGTTTTTGTAGAGCCCGTTGTGAAAGTTTGTTATGAGGCATGCAAGCATGAGAGCTCTCTCTTTATGGGCTTCCCTGGCTATTTATCAAGGTTTTTTTTTTTTTTTTTTTTAACATAAATGACTCCATTTTGATTCTAAAACTTGTGACTTTCATTTCTCAGTGTTGCTGCATCCCATAAATCCAGAAATTTCAGTATTAACAAGCTTTTTTAAAAAAAATAATTTAGACTTTAACTTTTTAACTCGGGTTCTCCAGAATCTTAGGATTGCACAAGAAAGTGAGATTTACCTATTGGGTACACTAAAAGCCTTGACTTTGCCACTGTAATTCATCCATGTATCAAAAACCACATGTACCTCCTCAATTTATTGAAATAAAAAATTATTTTTTGGATTGTGCATGCCACATAATGTTAGCACTCAAAGTGATGAACATGACAATTTCATGATGATAGTGTGAATAGGACCATTCTCATTTCATTAGTCTGGTCTCAATCTTTGGTACAGAATTGGGGAGGACACTGATAATTGGTAAGAGTGGAAGTATACAGAGGGAGGTTGAAGAGCTGATGACATCAGCCTGTCACCCACAAATTACCCCTATGCACTGCAGATTTACTAAAAGAAGTAGACGAATATTAGAGTGTAATAAAAAATCAGAAAACCATTTTAATTCTGAAGAAGGAATGTTTTTGCTTCATGACTAAGTTGTTTCCCTACCAAATTTTGTTACAGATGTTGAAAAACATGGATTATATTATTTGTGTTGTGAAATTTTTATATACTTGGTAATTTTGTCATTTTCTTTTTTATTATGCCCTTTTGTCTTTATTTTTGTATTTTATAAATGTTTCTGGTGGTCCAATGTGATTTTTTTAAAATGAAGTGTAGGATGAGAAAGGAAGATTCTAGGCCTAGGTATACACACATCTTAGAAATCATTTCCCTGCACTCCTGCAACAAGGGACACAACACAATTTCTTCATGCTGAAAGCCTCCTTATTGATTTTTTTGTCTAGAAATCTAAATTATCCTATTGTGCTTGTTTGTGGCAAAAAATTGGACAAATGTAGCAATGGCTTCTAGAAAATCAAAAAAGGACATTTCACTACAAATTCTAGTCATCTGACAAGTAAACTTGTTGATTATTTTAAGTGGTTATTGGATTCTTCAAAGAGTAAAACATTAAAACAAGAAAAAGTCTTAGTAAGAAGGCTTAGGGAGCACATTATGTAGTAGCAAAAGCAGAATTTACTTTTCAGAAAAGGAAAAGTCATGTTGTTGGTGAGAGCCTACTAATGGGAGTGTGTGAAATTATGGGAAGTGAAATTCTAGAAAAAGATGCAGGAAGTTGAGAAGTTTCCATTCTGCACTGATATATGTTAAGTCTTTGTATCATGTAAGGCTGAAGAGGTTTTGTGTAACAAACTGATAAAAAATAGGTTTTCTGTTCAGATTGTTGAGTCAACAGATTTCACCAAAATTGACACGTTGGAACATTTATAATATTTGTAATATGAAATTTAAAAAAATTCTGAAAAGAGTTGCTTGTTATTAGCAAAATCCAGGGTAAATTTAATTTTGTTTCTTATCTGAAAACAAAATGCCTGGTTTGGAGTTTCCATGCTTATATCAGCATGGATGGTAGCTCCTTAATACTGGCTCCATGAGACACTTGCATCTATTGTAAAGAAAATAAAATTCCAGCACAATCATAACGTTGCTTTCTTTAGAGAGCTGTTTATATGAAAACTCTTAGAAATAAAATGAAAAAAGTTCTAGATGCTATAAAATTGTTAACTTTATAAAATGGTTAGCTTTATTAATTTTTATTAATTTTTTGTCCCTCAAGGGTGATTTAAAAACAATGTAAACCTGAAACTAAGGGCACATAAGTGTCTTGGTACTGCACGAATCTGGTATCTTAGAAGAGGCAGAACTCTACAAGATAAACTGTAGGCCAGATTTTGCTGAGTCCTTTGAAGATGAAAAATGGCTACAGAAAACAGCTTATCCAGGAAACGCACTTTTCATCATGTGAACCAGTTGTCATGTCTCTATAAGTTCCCGTGGAAAATGCTTGGACCTCAAGTGGCAAGATTCTTGCACTTAAAAGAAAACTGGTAATAGCCATACTTAGTGAGGTGCTATCTTACTGCAGTTTTAATTTGCCTTTCTCTGATGATTAGTGATGCTAAGCATCTTTTTGTTGAACATATTGACCATTTGTAAGTCTTATTTGGAGAAATTTCTACGTAAGTCTTTAGCTCCTTTTTTTTTTTTTGAGACAGAGCCTCACTCTGTTGCCCTGGCTAGAGTGAGTGCCATGGCGTCAGCCTAGCTCACAGCAACCTCAGACTCCTGGGCTCAAGCAATCCTACTGCCTCAGCTTCCCAAGTAGCTGGGACTCCAGGCATGCCACACCAAGCCTGGCTAATTTTTTTTCTATATATTTTTAGCTGTCCAATTAATTTCTTTCTATTTTTGATAGAGACGGGGTCTCGCTCTTGCTCAGGCTGGTCTCCAACTCCTGAGCTCAAACAATCCGCCCGCCTCAGCCTCCCAGAGTGCTAGGATTACAGGCATGAGCCACCGTGCCCGGCCTTTAGCTCATTTTTAATTGGATTATTAGATTGAGTTGCAGGAGTTCTTATGTGAAATAAGCCAGTTACAGAAGAAGTACAAATGCTGCATGATTCCACTTATGCGAGCCATCTAAAATAGTCAAACTCACAGAATTAGAGAATTGAATCGTGATTGTCAGGGACAGGGAAGGGAGGGGAAACAGAAACTTGTTCAAAGGGTAAAGTGTGATTTGTCACAAGATGAGTAAATTCTAGAGATCTTTTGTTCAACCCTGTCCCTATAGTTAACAATACTGTCTTGTACACTTAAAATTTTGTTAAGAGTTAAGAAAAAGGAAACTGAAACTTTGTGAAAGTCATGTTGTAAATGAAAATCTTGAAATGTGTTCTGCTGCTAATTGGGTTTGAGATAAGGGAAGGTAAGTGTTGAGAGGAGGTAAGCGTCACAAGCGTACTGTAAGGGAGAATCCTTTCTCTGACTCTCCTGCTTAGCCTGGGAACTTGTGTGTGAGAGAAGGACTGCGATCTGATCATACACTCAGTGTGAAATTTACTGATCTGCTTCTAGACAAGTTCTGGATTTCTGTGAGAAAGGGTATCAAGCTATCCACAAGACGGTAATGAACTTTTTGCTGCACTTTCCAACTTGTTACATGCATGAGCAAGAGTTTTGTTTTACCAGAATCATGAAAAAGGAAGGAAATCATCTCTTTCAGCTGAAAAAAAGTGTATGTTTACCTCAAGGTTGACTCCAAATCAGTATTTATACAGCAAAAAAACAAGCATGGGTTTCACATTAGAGACATAATTTTTTGTCTTTATTTTTAGTTTAAAACATAACATCTTTTATGGTTGTATATCCTAGTTTAAAAACATTAACAAACCAAATTCATTTGCATAAGTTTGCAAGTCCTGTATTTGAGCCAGAACATATTAGTAAGAAACTGTGTTTTCGAAGTCTCATATAAAAAGAGACATTAGGCTATATTTTTGTTTGTATTGCTTTGGCTTAGGTTTTAGTAACTTTATTCAATATGGTCAATAAGATTTTATATATGTAAATAAAATAATTTAAAATCCATTTTCTACCTTTATTTAAAATTAAATCTGCTCACTCCATCTTTAGAAAAAAAATTCCATTTCACCTTTAAGCCAGTTATTTATTATGCTGTCCTCATGAGTTTTTGAAATTTATGAAAAGAAAAGAAATTAATTTCAAGAACCATTAAATAAGCTCTAGTAATTTTTTTAAGTAGAGGTGAACTTTATCACTATTTAAATTGGAGGAAAAATTGCTCTTGCAGCACATACAATTGTTCATTAGGATTTTATGTAGTAGAAATTTGTGATATGGCTGTTAGGTCTACTTAAATAAAGTTAAAAAAAGGCAAATATGAATGCATTAAAGGAAAAATTGAAGTTTTCTTTGCCTAAATACTGACTTGCATTACAATTGATATCATCTGTGGGAAGGAATAACCATGCAAAAAAAGAACAAGTTGGCCAAAGGCAATATATACAATTATTATTGGATTATTATACATAAAACTTACTGATTGTTAATATACAAGATATTGAGAAGATAGTATTTATGTAAAAACCCTGAAAAATTTGAGAAAGACAAATTTAGACAGATTAGGATTATTCTACTCAAAGCATTTCATAGTAATCACTACATAGCAACCTTGACAAGACCCTTGTTTATCTTCCATCTAGTAAATTTATTTGTCAAGATTTACAATGGCTCCAAACTTCTTCAGTTTTCTGAGAAGGGAATTTGATATTCAGATCTACTAATAATGCTTTTCTTCCTTGCTCTAGAAAGCTGCTTCTGAGATTTTTTTTCCCTCTTGGTACATGGCACCATCATTATCATTCAATTTCCAAGTTGAAATCTCTCTTCGCCTCACTCTCCCTGCTATTAATTAGAGCAAATCCAATCTAATCTATCTCTAAAACATATCCCGAATCCCCACACAGTTCTATCCATTGCCACTGCTACCATCTTTGCAAACCACAGCTATCTTTTGCCCCGATTTTCCAAATAGACACTTAACTATATTCCTCCATTCACTGTTGCGCTCTGCCTGTCCATCCTTCTCCCTAAAGAAACTGAAAAATCATCAAAATCTCAAATCAGATTATCCATTTGGTTCCCCTACTCCTCTTCTGAAATTAATATTCTTTCATGATTTTCCATTATAATGAAAATAAAATAGATTTTCTATTCCTAATCCCTGTATGATCAGTCCCCTGCTCGTATTTATGACTTCATCTCATATGATTCCCCTGACTCTTGGTCTCTATGCTTCAGCCACCTCTTCCTTTCTGTTCTCTGAAGGAGCCAAGATTATCTCCAGCTTTCTAATGTACTAATTGGTTCATTTTCCTGGAAATATCTCCCTCCTGATGTCTTTATGTCCATCTCCTTCTTGTCTTTCAAGTCGTACCTTAATGTCACCTATCAGAGAAGCCTTCCCTGAGCCCCAATTTAAAGTAATTATACCACAATGCTATAGTAATAAAAACAGCATATTACTGTATAAAAGTTGGAGACATAGACCAATGGAACAGAATAGAGAACCCAGAAATAAAACCATATAGGTATGACCACCTGATCTTTGACAAAGCGGACAAAAACAGACACTGAGGAAAGGACACCATATTCTATAAATGGTGCTGGGAAAATTGGATAGCCACATGCAGAAGAATGAAACAGGACTCCTATCTCTCACCATATACAAAAATTAATTCAAGATGGATAGAAGATTTAAGTGTAGGGCATGAAACCTTAACAATTCTAGAAGAAAACAGAGGAAAAACTCCTCTAGACATAGACCTATGAAAAAATTTATGACTAAGACACCAAAGACAAATATAGCAACAACAAAAATAAATGTGACTTAATTAAATTGAAAATCTTCTACACTGGAAAGGAAATAAGCAACAGAGTAAACAAGCAACCTATAGAATGGGAGAAAATATTCACAAACTATACATCCAATAAGGGACTAATACCCGGGATCTACAAAGATCTCAAACAAAGCAGCGAGAAAGAACAAACTCATCAGAAAGCAGCCAAAAGACATGAATAGATTTTTTTCAAAAGAAGATAGACTAATGGCCAAAAAACATGTGAAAAAAAGTTCAACATCACTAATCATTAGGGAATTTCAAGTTAAAACCACAATAAGATATCACCTAACCCCAGTGAGAATGGCTTTTATCAAAAGGTCCCAAAACAATAGATGCTGGCATGGAGGTGGAGAGAAAGGAATGTTTATACACTGTTGGTGGGACTGCAAACTAGTGCAACCTCTGTGGAAGATAGTATGGATATTCCTCAAAGAACTAAAAGTAGACCTACCATTTGACCCAGAAATTCCACTACTGGGTATTTACTCTAAGGAAAAAAGTCATTTTATCAAAAAGATACTTGCACTAGAATGTTTATAGCAGCACAATTCACAATTGCAAAGATGTGAAATCAACTCAAGTGCCCATCAGTTCATGAGTGGAGTAACGAAATGTGGTATATGTATATCAAGGAGGACTACTCAGACATAAAACATGAATTAATACCTGACTACTCAGGCATAAAACATGAATTAATACCTTTTGTCACAATCTGGTTGGAACTAGAGACCATTCTCCTAAGTGAGTATCATAAGAATGGAAAAACAAACACCACATGTACTCATTATTAAATTGGAACTAACCAATCAGCACTCGTGTGCACAGATAGAAGTAAAATTCAACAGAAATCATGCAAGTGGGAGGGGGAAGGAGGTGGTGGGTGAAATCCTACCTAATGGGTACAATGTACACTATCTGGGTGACAGGCACACTTAAAATTTTGACTCAAGTAGTACAAAAGAAATCCATGTATGTAACCAAAACATTTTTATCCCTGTAATATTCTGAAATAAAAAAATTTAAAAATTAAAAAAGAAAATTATAAATGAAATATATATATATTCCATGGACTATTACTGATTCATCAAAAGGAATGAAATAATGTCTTGTGCAGCAACTGGGATGGAACTGGAGACCATTAACCTAAGTGAAGTATCTCAGGATTGGAAAAAGTAAGAACACATGTTGTCACTAATAAGTGGAAGTTAAACAATAGGTACACATGAACACAAAGAGATGTAAAGAACATTGGAAACTAAGAAAGCGTAGAGTAACAGGTGGGTTGAGGGATAAAAACTGACCTCTCAAGTACAATGAACACTATCCAGGAGATGGACATACTGATAGCCTTGACATCAGCATTATACAGTCTATCCATGTAACAAAAACATTTATACTCCTCTCATTCTTTGAAATAAAAAAAAATATATACTGAGTTGCTCTTTTTTTCATTAATTAAGTTATATTTGAGAAATAAAAAATATATGGATTTACAGAGTATAATATGATGTTTCAATAGGAATACATTGTGAAATGGCTAAATTAAGCTAATAACATATCTGTGAGCTTACATACTTATGATATTTTGTTAGAATATTTGAAATCTATTCTTTTGGCAATTTTCAAGTATACAATACATTATTTTTTTCTTTTTCTAATTGAAAAATCATATATATTTGTTGTATACAACATGTTTTGAAATATGTATACATTGGAGAATGGCTAAATTGAGCTAATTAACATTTGCATTACCTCACATACTTATTTTTTGTAGTGAGTGCTTAAAGTCTACTATCTTAATAATTTGTGAGAATATAATACATTGTTATTAAATGATGCATTAACTATAGTCACTGCACTGTACAATATATGTCCAAAACTTATTCCTCCTGTCTAACTGAAACTTTGTATCTTTTTCCCAACATCTCTCCCTTCTCCCACCTTCACCCCCAGGCCCTGGCAGCTGCCATTTTACTCTCTACTTCTATGAGTTCTACTTTTTTAGATTCCACATATAAGCCAGAACATGTGCTATTTGCCTTTCTGTGCCTAGCTTATTTTACTTCATATAATGTCCTACAGGTTTATCCATGCGTCACATATGACAGAATTTCTTTATTATAGCTCTCTATATTGATTCTCTGCAGGGCACTTGGTATTTCTGCAGATTTCTGATTTACATATAATTTATTCATTTGCTTTTCATTTCTTCCCAACAGAAAGCAAACTTAAAGAAAGCAAGGAGTTTATCTATTATTTTTGTTATCACTATATCCCAGCCAATAATACTGCCTGGCACAGAAAATTATTTAAAAAATAAACTTTTTAAAATGGCCATACTAAAAAAATGCAGATTGGTGTGACTGTCATATCATCTCTCCTTCAATTAGGTTCTGAGAAGGTCAGAAGCATGTGGCAATCCTTCTGAACATGATAAGCATATGTAACATATAGAAGTTATATGCATATCCTTGTCACCTTAGTTTTCTCATATGTAATATGACAGTTGGATCAGAGTGATGTCCAAGGCCCTTTCCAGCTCTGCAAATATACATTCCATAATGAAATGTGGTAAACTGTACTTTAGGATTCCAGTGGCTTTACTTACTAAGTATCTACATCAATCTCTACTTTAAGCTGTAAGAGCAAGAATATCATGCATGTTATTAACAGAGATTGTTGATGTGCCTGAGATTTTCTAATTATATTTTCTTATAACACAATTTATTACACACTGTATCTCAACTATTGATATTGCTATAAAACTTTCAATATGAAACTTTTGTTAAGATGATGCAAAGAAATAACATTTTTAAATCTTAGGGAATTTTTTCTTCCATCTTTAATGTGGGAGACTTTTCAAAAATATATTTTCTATCTTCCACTGGAGAGCTTTATTTCCATTTCCTACTGCATAGCTATGTTACAATTAATAGCATGTGGTGACTGACAGTTATAACTGTCAAAAACACATTATTTTGGAAGAAGAAGAAAAGCATTCATAAAATCAATATGAATCCATTTGGGAAAGTGGAGTTATTTAGAGAATTACAAATATCTTCACTCAGCTTTTATACATTTACTGAAAACTCAGTGTGAAACTGAAATTGAAAAAGCAATGTTCTTCTAAATATCTGCCCGTTAAATATTATACCATATTTTCTATTATAAAATATGGTATAAAATGTGATTTTATGGCTCTTATCACAGATATTTTTTCCCATTCAATAATTTCCTCATTCCCTTGTGGCTTACTTTATATCAGTGTTAGAAAGAATTTCTTAAAAGGTATTCACCAACTTTTCTAGAAACTGAAAGCTGTTTTTTTAATGTGCTAAATATATGCCACTGTTTATGTCAAAGTAGATATTAAATTTTGTATTAACCAGAGCAACATTTTTGGATTTCTTGTACTCTAATATTAGCATTTACTTTTCCTCAGAATAATAAACAATAATCCATTATAACAGCTGATTTAGTAAGAGCAAAAAATAATTCCCCACTCACCTCCAAAATATTATCAACAGAAAGCCAAATAAAATGTTGATTATACACAAGACTATGAAATTAATTATTGAGTGCTAATATACACTTTATCACTTTTTCCAAAGATTTATGTTATTGTTTTTCCTTTATAGTAAGGATCTAATTTGCTTTCGTCACTTCAATTCAGATCAATCAGATGTTTTGAGTGAAGTGTTAACTATGGTCCTATCACCAGTTCCCATTATTTTAAATGCAAAACCTCTAACACATTGTATTAATACATCAACCCCAAATCCAGACAAATTTTCCAAAACATAACTTTAAAAAGGTCAGATGGCCATACATACATATACACATAATTCTAGCAAAGTCTGTTCAGATATGAGATGTGTAGAGCATTATTTCCTACTTATCAGATAATTAATATTTTTAAAATGTTTTGTATGCATTAATATGTAAAGTTTGTATATTGTGCCATGAAAGTTATTTTTATAATAAACTATTATAAATAATATCTGATATTAAATTTGTTGTAAAAGGCTGACAAAAACATACAATAAAACAACTGGGCAGTTTCATACAATAAGTTTTTTCCCAAGTGAAGCTGTAATTTGCACAAAGTTAAGAAGCAAGTTGGAAAGGAAGGTTGACAGTGTCACTTTTTTGTTATAGAAGAATGTGATGATGTGGATAAGTTGAGATAAAAAGGAACAATATCAAACAAACTATAAAACACAGAAGAATTGATATTTTTGGCTTTTTAAAAACATTTTTCAGGGTGATGCCATTGATTTTCCTGATCATGACGGTTTTCCTATGTCTTGAATGGCTGTAGTCAATGATTGAGGGTAGAAAAATTACAAAATGGACTTTCTCCTTCTTCTGGTGGTTGTGTTTCATAAATTTATTTGGAAATAAGACCTTTTTTAAAAGAGTAACTCTTTATTACATCATTGTTACTTTCAATGATATCTTATCCTAGAATCTTTGTGATCCACCAGGCATTGATGCTCCAACAATCTTAGACATAATTGTCCTATTTTGATACTTTGACATTCTTTCAAAATATCTATACACAATTCTGATGCCTTCTTAATTGTATCTGGATTGTAATTCAAGACTTTCCCATATATCATTTTATTGTTGAGTTTTGCGGAACATAGTTATGGACACTTACAGAAAAATCAGCTGATCAATGTTGTTTTGAGAAAAATGTACATGTTATGGAATTTGAATGTTAAAATCTGAAAGACATTCATCAGAAAAACATTACTTACCACGATGATCTATGGGGTATGAATCATTCCTATGTTAATTTTCGGTGTTGTTGGTCAGTATTAGCTCCACATTTTGGTGGAATACATTTGTAACTATTTCAAGTAAAATAAATGGTAGACTGAAACAAGTATTTCTTACGGTCTTTGAGGGGGTAACAAACAAATTGTGTCTTCCTTCTTTACCACTAGGATCTAAACAAAATTATAATTACAACAAAAGGGTAAGGGAAATGTAAAGCTAAATATCAATTTTATTACTGTTAAAGGTTAAGATGGAATATGTAGCTTTATGTGAGAGCCAAATGGGCCTGGTAAACGAAACCTAGAATTAGACAGATGTATCTATTCAATTATGGTAAAATTGGACCAAGAGAGGCCTCCTACCATGGAAACCAAATTCTGCTGCCATAGAAGCAGAGGAGAAGGCCTCCATTCTACAGGCAAGCAGCTCTTAAGAGAAAAAGGGAGAAAATGAGCTGAATAACCCTATTATATGCTTATCAGATTTACCAATTAGAGAAGTCACTGCATCTCTTCTTGGACAGAGTGAGCAAGGGATGTGGAGAGAGGCCAGGAATATTACACTCTGTGATCAACTTTCACATGGAAGAAAACAGTCATTTTTTCTTAACATTTTATTCTCTGTTAAATTTTGCAGGAAGATAGCATTTCTTTTCCCAAATGCTCTTTTCTACGTATGTAGGTAGCATGCACAGGTGGGCTATTATCCAGATACAATAATCTGTAGTGCGAAAATTAACTTGTTCCAATGGAACTGGAGTTAACTGTCATGTGTGTATGTACCCCTCAGCAGAGGAGAGAACTTTGGAAGCTTCTCTAGCTGCCATAGCCATGAGGTCACACTTCCGATTCCAGCCACTGCTCTTTGGGCATCTACCTGGAAATGAAATACTCTAGAATGACTCAGAATGGGACGGTACTGAAATTCACTCTAAGATCACTATGCAATTAATGTTAAAAATGTATTCTCTCTTTTATTTCACATCTAAAACTTTATCCAGTTGCATCACGAGTTCTTTAATGTAATAAAATGATAGCATATAGATATTTAAAAAAATGCTTATAGTCCAGTAACACAATGCTAGCCACACAGGATTATAAGAAATTTGAATATAAGTCCATTCATCAATTTTAGAGGGAAAATTAATATTCAAATCCATAGTTAAGTGTGGTCCTAGGATTCTATGATTCTAGCAGCGTGAGAGTTGGAGTTATAGGTGCAACTCCCAGGATTGAGACATTGTCAATTGGCCGCGTATCCTCTCTGCTTCCTTTTATTCTTCCAAAGAACTTGAGAATGGACATACCAGAAACGTGGCTTTCACCATACAGGTAAAGAAAACATATAAAGAGATAACTGAGATCAATATGGAAAGAAACTGGATCTCTAAATAATCACGTGCACCTGAGCTGCCTGCCAACTTGGAACTCATTGTCATCTATGGAAGAAATAAGCTGCTGCCTTGTTTGAACCATTGCATTCTGGATTCTCTTTGTTAAGTAGGTAGTATTACCATAAACAAAATAGCAAGATACAGCATGATTTCCTTGAAACTTTGCAGGAAAGTGGTTCTGTCTCTGTACACAGGTGGTTTAGACTAATGTGGTTTAGACCAGGATAACCTAAGTATGTCCAGAGAACAAAATGATATTCTTGACAAAATAAAAGCACACTGCCAGGTGTTGAGAGACAGAAATAGAGAGGAAGGGCAATAGCAGTCATAAAATGGGAAGTCAAATGATAAAGTCTGTAGCTGATGGAGTCAAAACTGAAGATTTAGAAATGTTGTTAAAAGATAATTGATGGGGAAACTGAAAGTGAAAACTGAGAAGTGTGAGATAAACAAGCTAAATCCATAGTGGTTAGTTCAATAGATAATAGGTTGTTAAATTAAAAAACAGTGATCTAAATATATTCTTTAAAGGCATAAATGTAAACAATAGACAACATACAAATAGAATTAAATAAAATACTGGCCTTGGGTGAACTAGAACTATGGAGGAGTTTGAAAGTAAATTTTTATTTTAAATATCAATCTTTATATACTATTTATTATTTTTAAAATGTGTACTTTTTATTCCCATGTTCATTAAAGCATTCTACAGAATAGATAAGATGTCGGATCAACCTTAATGTCTACCAACAGGTAAATGGATTTAAGAAATGTAGTAGGTAATAAAAAGAAATATTATCTGGTCTTAAAAAAGAAGGAAATCCTGCCATTTGCGACAACATTGATAAGCCTGGAGGACATTATGCTAAGTGGAATAAGCCACACACAGAAAGACAAATACTGTATGATCTCACCCATGTGAAATCTAAAAAAGTTAACTCATAGAAGCAGAGACTAGAATGGTGCTTGCTGGGGGTGGGAGAAATGGGATGATGTTAGACAAAGGGTACCAAGTTTCAGTTAAGCAGGATATATAATTCTGTAGATGTAATATACAGCATAACTATAATAATAATGTATACTTGAAATTTGCTGAGAGTAGATCTTTATGTCCTCACCACACACACACATAAACATAAACAGTAACTATGTGAGGTAAAGAATATGCTAATTAGTCTGGTGGTGGTAATAAATGTATACATATTTCAAAATATTACATTATACACCTTAAATATGTAACATTGGTATTTGTTAATTATACCTCAATAAATCTGGGAACAAAAGTATGTGGTTTTTTAATAAATTTAAGTAAATGTTAATTCTGTACTTAAATTAGAGAATGGTGTCAAACAGTACACGCTGGCTAAAATGAAGGATAATATATAAAGCCATTATTCTCAATTTAAAAGTAGTGAAAACTAGCTTAAAAAAATCACCGTAGCCATTCAAAAAACCATGCAAGGATGAAACATAAGATAGATGAGGTTTGAAGAGTAAACCGGCTGGGCACAGTAGCTCACACCTGTAATTCCAATGACTTGGGAAGCTGAGGCAGGAGGATTGCTTGAAGCCAGGAGTTCGAGGCTGCAGTGAGCTGCTCTGATGGAGTCATTGTACTACAGTAGGTTGGCTGACAAAGTGAAACCCCACCTTAAAAAAAAAAAAAAAAAGAAAGAGTAAACCATAGGGGGAAAATACCTAACTTGGGAGCACACTTGATGCCATTTAGAATGCCACAGTGGGATCCCAAAAAAGCCGAGGAAACGGTGTGGGGGAGGCAAAAGGCACCTGGACAAAAGACCATCAAATAGGTGGAAGGAAAAGAAAATATAAAAGCTAAAAGGGAAGCTTTGTTGACTTCACATTTATTCACATGAGCAAATAATTTGCAAATGCAACCAAATAAATATTTCATGATATTTTAAACTTACCTAAGCATTTCGAGTCACCGTTAAAGGGAAAGACACACAGTCGAGTTGGCCATCACTGGGCATTTAGTTAATGAAAAGTCATTGTTATTGCTGGAATTTATTATTTATTTGAAAATAGGAAGCTGAAAGTTATCTACAGATCAGCAAATAACATAGACAATTGAAAGCACATAGATTCCTTTAGCGTCTACAGTTTTACTTAATTAGATTTTTCAGTTAGACTCTATGGAGCGCATTATACAAAGAACTCCCATATTCCCTAGGTAGAAATAATAGTTTATGAAGGCTTTACTTTCTATTAATCTTGGCTTAATGGGAAATTAACAGCAAGATTATATACTTCATTCCACAGAAGATCATGTAAATATTTGCAACAACATTAAGATAGACTCTATTTCAATCCACTATTTGTACTATTTCCCCCTTTGTATCTAAAATGATAATACAATTTATAAAGTTTTATTATTAAATAATGATGTTTCAACTAAAACCAAAAGAAAGCAGTATTATTGTTATTTAAAATAAAGAATATAGCATCTGAGGATACCATAATAAATTTAATCCATATGATGTGAAGTTCATATTTGGCATATTTAGTCCCATACCAAACAATCTCCAAACTCAAAAAGGACAGAATTTCTCAATGTTTTGAATCTTTTAAATTTTGGGTGGTGTTTGTGGTAGTATAATACAATAGAGGGGCAAAAAACGCTCTTGAAGAGAGAAAATTAATTTTTCTCTGTTACTCCAGGATGTAGTCATTATATAAATATGTCATATTATAACTACCCAAACATAGACTTCAAATAAAGGCAATAATAACATCATCAAAAGAGAAAAGTTACATTCTGTGGCACTGGACAGTCCTACCCCCTGACCACCCAAAGTGAGAGAGTAGAAATAAAAAATTAAACACATATTAAAGTTTTGATACTGTCATTTAGCTTAAATAGTTATTAAATATAAAATATTATCAAATTAATAGGAAATGTCATTTTGGTTTAAAAGTGAAATTTTCAGCTCCTGTCTAATGCCATTTTAAAGATATTGAGAGAGATTCTACAGGCAAAGAAATTAAAATAAGTTCATTAAGTAATTTCCTCCTTGATAGAAAACTTAAAATGCTAATAAGTTTACATTCAGAGATTCAGTTCTCAAATAACAGGTTTGATTTATTTTTCAGCTTTTAGATATCATTGTAACAGAGTTTCGGAAAATATGGAAAAGACGAAAATAGAATGGTTACTCATAAACCAGTCAGCATGGATTCAAGAGGATAATCCTAGATAACTCTCAAGGATGACATTGTTTCAATCAAACTTCATTTAGAATAAAAAAACACAACTTTACTATTTTGATTTTTAATAGACTATTATTTAGAACAGTTTTAGATTTATAGGAAATGGATTAATGTGGTAATTTTCACAACTGATGAATCAATACTGCTATATTATTATTAACTAAAATCCATAGTTTATGTTAGAATTCACTCTGTATTGTGTACTTTATGGTTTTTGATAAATGTATACATGTATAATGTCATGTATCCATTGTTACAGTATCATAAAAGTAATTTCATTGCCTTAAAAATCCCCTTCACTCCACGTATCTATCAATCTCCTCCTATTCTAAACCTTTGGCAATTGCTGATCTTTTTATTATCCCTATAGATTTGTCTTTTCCATAATGTCATATAGTTGGAATTACATAGTATGTAACTTTTTCAGATTGACTTCCTTATCCATTTAAGGGTCTTCAGTGTCTTTCGGTGGCTTAATATTAATAGTTGGTTTCTTTTTATTGCTGAATAACATTCCATTGTGTGGATATATCACAGTTTGTTAATCCATTCACCTTTTGGAGAACATCTTGGTTGCTTCCAGTTTGGATCATTCATGAACAAAGCTGCTATGATCATTCATGTGCAGATTTTTGTGTGAATGTAAGCCTTCATTCATTTAGGAGTATATAGTATATAGGAGTATATAGGAGTGGGATCTCTTGATCTTATGGGAAGACTATGTTTAGCTTTGTAAGAAACTGCTAAACTGTCTTGCAAAGTGGCTGTGCCATTTTGCATTCCCATCAGCAATGAATGAAAGTTCTTGTTCTGCATCCTTGTAGCATTTGGTATTGTTGATTCTTTTTTTTATTTTAGTCATTAGAGATTTCAGCTTAGTGTTGATTCAGGGTATTTTTAAAAAATATTTTTTAATTTGCATAGTCATAATACGATGAAGACAATAAAATCTATGAAGTCAAATACAAAAGTAAAAATTGTAGACATAGTCATATATGAAGAATTACACTTCATAAATTCCTTCCCTAGGCCAACATCTATAAGAGTTTTCCAACATTTTCTTCTAGAATTTTTATAGTTTCATGCACAGGTTTCAGTCAGTTATCCATCATGAGTTGATTTTTGTGAGAGGTGAGAGGTGCGGATCCTGTTTCAGTCTTCTACATGTGACTATCCAATTTTCCCAGCACCATTTATTGAATGAGAATTCTTTTTTCCAGTGTATGTTTTTGTCTGCTTTGTAAAGATTAGATGGCTAGATCCCAAAGGTAATCACAGCAACAAAAAAAATAAATAAGTGGGACCTGATCAAATTAAAAAGCTTCTACACAGCCAAGGAAACTATCAGGAGAGCAAACAGACAACCTGCAGAATGGGAGAAAATACTCGCATGCAACACATTTGATAAAGAGCTGATAACTTGAATCTGTATAGAACTCAGGAAAATCAGCAAGAAAAAAATCAAACAACTCCATTAAAAAGTGAGCAAAGGACGTGAACAGAAACTTTTCAAAAGAAGACAGACAAATGGCCAAGAAACACGTGAAAAAATACTCAACATCTCTAATCATCAAGGAAATGCAAATCAAAACCACAATGAGATATCACTTAACTCCAGTGAGATAGGAACACCCATACACTGCCGGTGGCACTGCAAACTAGTGCAACCTCTGTGGAAAGCAATATGGAGATACCTTAAAGAGATACAAGTAGAACTGTCATTTGATCCAACAATCCCATTACTGGGCATCTACTCAAAGGAAAAAAAGACTTTCTATAAAAAAGACATCACACGTGAATGTTTATAGCAGCAAAATTCACAACTGCAAAGATGTGGAAACAACCCAAGTGCCCATGAATACGTGAGTGGATTAATAAAATGTAGTATATGTATACCATGGAGTTCTACTCAACCACAAAAAACAATGGTGATCTAGCACCTCTTGTATTATCCTGGATGGAGCTGGAGCCCATTCTGCTAAATGAAGTATCACAAGAATGGAAAAACAAAAACCACATGTACTCATCATCAAATTGTATTAACCGATCAACCATGTGCACATATAGTAGTAACATTCATTAGTAGGTGGGATGGGGGAGGAGGAGATGAGTATATTCACACCTAATGGGTGCCGTGTGCACTGTCTGGGGATGGACACACTTGAAGCTCTGACTCTGGTGGAGCAAAGGCAATATATGTAACCAAAACATTTGTACCCCCATAATATGCTGAAATTAAAAAAAAGAAAACTATAAAAAAAGAATTATACTCAAAAAATATACAAAATTAGCAATATAAATAAATTCAACAATCTATCCAATCAAACTTCCAAATAAGTTGTTTACCTTACAGTAATAACCTTAAAGCTGAATATTTCTACCTGCTCTTTTTATTTTTTTCATGAGGAAAGAAACAAAACTTTTATCAGTGGGAGTCAAATACTTTTTCCTGTCTTTATCCTGTTAGAAATAGAATTTACTGCAGAGATAGTAAGGTGAATATGAGAAGTAATTATAAACAAAGATAACTAGTTTTCCTCTTTTTATCCTCCTATTCATTTCTCATATATCTCAAACATTTGATACATTTTTCGAAATCTTAACAATACTTAAAATAGAAAAGGAATTGAAGCAGTTCCATCTTTGATTCTAATTACTTAACTAGAGACTGGAGTGGGTTGAATTGTGTATTCAAGTCCCAACCTCTGGTACCTGTGAATGTTATCTTATTTGGAAATAGTGTCTGCACAAATTTAATTAGTTAAGGATCTTGAGATGGACTCAAATCCAATGACTTGTGTTCTTATAAGAGGAGGAAAGGACATACACAGAGACAGAGAGAAGGCCATGTGAAGATAAGCAGAGATTGGAGTGATGCACCTACAATTCAGGGAACTCCAAGGACAGCTGGGAATCACCAGAAGCAAAAGGAGACAAGGAGAAATTCTTCCTTAGAGTCCTCAGAGGGAACAAAGCCCTGCCAACACCTTGATTTCAGACTTCCAGCCTTCAGAACTGTGAGTAAATAAATTTCTGTTGTCTTAAGCCATCCAGTTTGTGGTAATTGGTTATGTGGTCCTACTAAACAGATATAGAGCATGTTTAATATCTGAATAATACCTGGTGAATACCTAATTCTTAGTAATATAATGATACAATGAACCAGAATATTAGTTTAATAAAGCTGAGTTTATGTCTTAACTATAAATAAAGTTACTGATTTCTTTTGTTCTTGGCAATCTTATTTCACTACTTTGTAAGGACGTTATTGCCTAAAAATTTTAATGCTTAGATTTAACAAATGGATAACTATTAAAATGATCATATAAATTTTTATTTTAATAAACTCTTAGGTGGTATAGAATAATTTACTTCCTTTGGAATGATTAAACAAAATGTAGCCTTACTATAATTAAGCCCAGTTCCTATAAGGGTACTTTGGTTATTAGTTTGGTGTTAATTTAATAACAAAAAGGGCTTCTAGTTTGAGAGCCAGAAGATAAGTGAACTTCCTTGACTAAGGAAAAGTGCAACTAAACATTTCATACAGACTTAAAAAATATTTTCTTTCTATGGTGTATTAAACTAGGACAGTAATCATTTCTAATTCAACATTGAATAACTAACACAATGAATTGACTTAATTCATAATCTAAAAGCTGAATTCTTTAAATGCAGAGAATCCTTTGGATTTTAGAAGTTGTGTCCTGATAGAATTTGAATTATATGTTGTGATTCCTCTTATATACCAGGTAAAGACAGAAGCACATTTGAATAAAGTTTATATTTTATAAATGATTTTTGTTAAAGTCCACAAAGCTACCATGAAAGCTTCTTTTAATTGGTAAAAAATTAAGTTTTATTTAAACTATTTCTGAGAAAATGAATGGGTTGATTCTGAAATTAATTATTTAATACATTTTAAATTACAATGATTTATTGAGAATGTGGATGAAAAAAGGAAAACACATATTATGGACTGAATGCCTGTGTTCCCCACCCCTCCAAAAATTCACTGAGAGTGTAGGTATACTTGGAGTAAGAAAGTAATTAGTAATTAGTGTTAAATAAGGTAATAAGGTAGAGCCCTGATTCCATAGGATTAGTGTCCCTATAGGAAGAGACACCTGAGAGTTCTGACCCCTCTCCTCTACCCCTGGCACATGCACCAAGGAAAAAAACCATATAAGGACACAGTAAGAAGGCGGCTGTCTACAAGCCAGGAAGAGAGCCCTCACCAGAAATCAAATTTGTCTGCTCCTTGATCATGGACTTTTAGCTTCCAGAACTGTGAAAGAGTAAATTTCTATTGGTTAAGCTATCCAGTATGTGGTATTTTGTAACAGCAACCCAAGCAGGCTAATATAGCATGGAACCACATAATTAGTTCTTAATCGAAGGTTTTATGTTTCTTAGGAATTTTATATAAATCTTCTCATTTTTAACAGGATGGCCTGAAGATAATAGAAAAATCATTTGGTTTTCAACACAGTGACATCAGATTTTCATCCTGGTCCATCTTCGATCTTAAAAGTATAATATCCTGCACAATTTCACATAGGTAGTAAATATACTACATGTGTCTACATTTACCAAAGCTAGCTTATCATTCAATGTCAGTTCTTAACTTGAATAATTTAAAAGAAAAGTTCTTTTTGAAATATCATTGTTAAAGAATGCTGATATAAATCAAAAATAATAGTTTGGATCGAAAAGATTAATCCAATCATTAAATGAAACTGTGCTTTAAATTCAGTGGTGTTTGGATTCACAAGCCGACTTAATTTTAAAAGTATCAAAATTATTTACTTATATTATTTAGTGTTTCTGCATTCACAAAAATTTTGTTTTGCTTAAATTTGAGAGGATCCTGGCTCAGATAGTTTTCATCATCATGAGAGAAAGAGCTAGGATGAAAGCAAAGATTTTTGGAGCCATTTGAATATTCAAGTGGCTGTTGACCTATGAGGGAAAAGTCAGTTTAGAGGGCTGATATATCTCCTTTTCAAACCAAATTTTGAAAAAACTTCTGGGATATTCTTAAGTGATTACAAAAAAGCTTACATGTATAAATGTATGTCTAAATAAGCATGCAGTTTGCTTCAAAATTTCAAACACTCTTCTTTCTAAGTTGCTTTTAAATTTTCATGGAAAGCATTATAGATTTACAATTTTAAGTTTCTGTTTCCAGCTACACATTCCATTTCCTTGTTATAATTGAAAATATAAAGAAACTTTCAATTATATAAATTTGGGATCTGTAGTTATACTTCCCCAAAACTGTGCCATTCCAAAGTTTTTCACCGTAAGAGTCTTTTATATTACTTCCTCCCATTTATCTCATATTTTACAAGGTTTTGTTCACCAAATAAATAGCATTTAGAAAATAATAATGCTTAACTAATTTGATTTTACTCAAAGGAACATATTACTCTGCTTCTACTCAGCATAAGATATTCAGTCTGGCCACTAAATTGATATAATTTCAGTTAAAAGGAAGGCAGTCTGATATTTTAGATAACCTGAGTATCTTGATCCACAGCAAAGGTAATCAAATGTATGACTGTGTTGATGATTATGAAATATTAATTTGTGGACCCCATTCTTATCTTCATAGATTTCCTCAAGGAAAAAATGCAATCTTGAAAACAACTGATACAACTCCTAGAATTCTATTTCTGTTCTTTATAAGATAAAATAACCTGTCATAGTGTTCTCTATTACCTAACGTCTCCTTTTTACAGTACTTGGGATATGGACTAAAAATATTTCTATTAAAAGTAACAAATTAATTAAAATCAATGGTTACACATTTTAATACTATGAAAAATGATATCTAGGAGAATATATTTTAAAATGAAAGAACTCAGAGTGATACTTTAAGAAAGCCACAATTATTTAATGTCTGTGACTAAAGAATTTATGAAGAAGACCCCAAAGCAATCACAGCAACAACTAAAATAAATAAGTGGGACCTGATCAAATTAAAAAGCTACTGCACAGCCAAGGAAACAATCATTAGAGTAAATAGACAGCCTACAGAATGGGAGAAAATATTTGCATGGTATAGATTCGATGAAGAGCTGATAATTAGAATTTATAAAGAACTCAGGCAAATCAGCAAGAAAAAAATCAAACAATCCCATTCAAAAGTGGGCAAAGGACATGAGCAGAAGATTTTCAAAAGAAGATAGACTAAGGGCCAACAAACATATGAAAAAATGCTCAACATCTCTAATCATCAGGGAAAGGCAAATCAAAACCACAATGAGATATCACTTAACCAGTGAGAATGGCTTTTATCATAAAGTCCCAAACCAATAAATGCTGATGTGGATGCGGAGAGATAGGAACACTCATACCCTGCTGGTGGGACTGAAAATTAGTATAACCTCTATGAAAAGCAGTATGGAGATACCTCGTAGAACTGCCACTTGATCCAGCAATCCCATTACTGGATATTTACTCAAAAGTAAAAAAGAGATGCTATTAAAAAAATGCATGTGAATATTTATAGCAGTACAATTCACAATTGTAAAGATGTGGAAACAACCCAAGTGCCCATCAATACGTGAGTGGATTAATAAAATGGTGATGTATGTATAACATGAAGTACTGCTCAGCCGTAAAAAACGGTGAACTAATACCTCTTACATTATCCTGGATGGAGGTGGAGCTCATTTATCTAAGTGAAGTATCACAAATGGAAAAACAAACACCACATGTATTCACCATTAAATTGGTACTAATCAATCAATACTTCTGTGTACACATGAAAGTAATATTTGTTAGGGATTGGGCGGGTGGGAGGGGGGACTAGGGGATGGGTAAATTCATAACTAATGGGTGCAGTGCACACTGTCTGGGGGATGGGCATGCTTGTAGTTTTGACTTGGGCGGTGAAAAGGCAATTTATGTGACCAAAGAGTTTGTACGCCTGTAATATCTTGAAAAAAAAAAAGAGCTATGAGCTCAAAGAAACCACACACACACAAAAAAGAAAGCCACAATTATTTATTGTCTGTGACTGAAACAAAATCTTAATTATATCAGATTACTGAAAATATTTTTTAATAACCCTGTATCTTCTTTTTTGTGTTCCATGGAGAAGTTCATTTTAAAATATTTAGGATAATATCTCAAGACATCTCCACAGTTTATCAATTAAGATTCTGTATATGTTAAGAAAATAGTATAACTATTGAAATGGAAAAGAAGCTCATAGAAATTGGCATCTTACCAGAAACTCTTTAAGATGCCATTATGCTTGTTTCTAGGTCATACCATAGCCCTATAAGATTGTTTTTAAAATAGTACTATAGTTATCTGGGGAATAAGTAAATAAACAATGGTAATGATAATAATACTTCTACAGATGTATTGCAACGACATTAAATGTCAGATTTTTCCATTCTATGATACTTAGTGTATTTTAATATAAAACATAGGGCATGTTAGCCATTGCAGTTTCTTATTTGTGTCTGAGTTACTGTACCTGGAAAATCACTGAACACCCCTGAGTTGCCCCTGATTGAATTTTAAAAACATGAAACATTCAGATTTGGACTGATTTATGCAATACCACAGATAGCATTCCATTTTTTCAAAATTTGTAGAACTATTAATGATTTTCCCTTACCCCTTCATTGGTGGGTGCAAACAAAGCAACCCCAGGAAAATATTTTTCTGGAGTCATAACAAGACCGTAAATGTATCTTTTAGAAAGAAAACAGCCTGGTTGTGTTTGTTTTATGCCTTCACAAAAGAATCTTGGGTAGATTTTCTCCAGTGAGAAAATCACATTGCCTATTTCTTGTTAGACTTAAACTTTGTAGAAAAGGTTTAGTTTACTTAACACATGTTACTGGGTTTTTAATCCAAAAGAATAATTTCTTCAGGTTACAGATGATGGAACCAAACATTAGGTGTGGAGTTCATTAGTATTGTAAAATTATGAACTTTCAAGAATCTCAACAAGCTTATGGGAAGAGAATGAAGAACAAAAAGCTGTTGTCCTAAAAGTTTCTTAATTGTCCCACACATTTCAGGTAGAGATAGTAGTAATGCCTTAGTTTTTTGATGTCCCAGAAGAATAGATTTTCCAAATCATTGAAAGTTAAAAGTTCTTATTAATAAAATGTTTATATGTAAACTTTTGTAATGGAACACTTTTTAAATTGTAATTCAGAATTTTCTGTTTAATGAACAGGTATTTTCAACATTATGCAATATTTTTCTTTCTTGAGGAAATTTGGTATGGTCCTTGGCTGTTGTACTATGATGCTCTCAGGTGCCCATAAGCAACGTTAGTTTTTATTTTTCTTTTTTAGCCGTCTTTTAAAAACATGTCTAGAAATTGATCACTTCTCACCACCTCCATAGCTACTACCTTGGTTCAAGACCATCATTTCCTACCTGGGCTACTGCTAAATCCCCTAATCCTGAGCTCCCAAACTGGATCACTTTGCTTTTGTCCTTGACCCCTCGCAGTCTCATCTCAACACAGAGTAACTCTTCTTTTTTTAAAAAATAACTCTTTTAAAGGTCATGTTACTCCTCCAAAAATTTTCTGGTAACATTCAGATTAAAATTTAAAGTCCTTATTGGAATGTCCCAACACCAAGAAATGATAAATGCCTCAGGCGATGGCTAGCCTAGTTGCTCTGATTTGATTAATTCACATTGTATGCCTGTATCAAAACATTACATGGACCTTATAAATATATGCCACTATTATGTACCCATAATTATTAAAAATAAAAGGTAAAAAAATATAAAAATAAAATGATGAAGTCTTTAAAATGACCTTCAAAGTCAACACTATTTGGTCCTTGCTACCTCTCTGATCTGCCTCCTTCTGCTCTTCCCTGATTGAATTCTGTTTCGGCTACACATTTCTACTGATTTGCCTCAAAACAACCAGGCGTGCTTCTGCCTCAAAGACTCCCACCCCCACCCCACCCCCATCACCCCTGTTCTTACCCTTGTCTGAAATTTTCTTCCTCCAAACATTTACATGGCATCCTCCCTTCCATCCCATCAACACACAACCCCCACTTCCCCCAACACACACTCATTCCCTAGCCTCATTCCTGCCATATTTTGTTCCATAGCACTTATCATTCACAAATATATGATGTGTTTTAATTACATAGTCTGTTCCTTTTCTATGTCTTCCACTTCACTAGCTCTAGGAGGCAGAGATTTTGGTCTGCTTTGTTCAGATCTATACCCGCGTTCAGGACACTGACTCAACAGCACATAGGTGATACTCAATAACTATTTATTGAATGAATGAGTTACTTAAGCTAGAGGAAAGCAAGTCAAATTAAAAGCAGTGAATGACCAAGAAATGAGTTCAAAGGGAAACAGCATCAAATACTAAGCAGGTCAAGAGGAAGATTGGTGGCACAGTACATGGTTTGTAGAATTGTGAGTTAGATCAGCGCATTCTGGAAAAACATACCTGAGACCTGCAGGTTTTGAGATGGATAAATGCTGATATTAGTCATTGCTATTTAGTGGCTAATAGCCACTGTCTTTCACATTTAATTTACTTTTTTGGGGTCACATATCTCTATTTCAGTTGATTTTACATAGGGCTCAGTAATTAATCATGGTGGCAAAAGTCATCAATTTTGGAGAATTCAGATTTGTTTTTTATCATCTCACTTTTAATGACTTTTGTTTAACAATTTGATGTTTTTCAGTTGTTATTAATGAATACTTGACTATGATATATGTCTCGTAGCTTTAGGGGAATCTTTGGTTGAATTTCCATTTCAGACTTCAGATTTACTGACAATCTTTAAGAAAGAAAATTATCTATACTTTTGAAAGATTGCCAAAGTTCATTTGTTATAGAATCTCTAGAAATGTCCTGTCCAATACCATAAACACTAACTAGATGGCTCTTTTTTGCTGTATATCAATTTGACTTCTTTAAAACTAAATAAAACTAAAAGTTCAGCAGCAGTAATCACATATGGTTAGTAGTTCCCCTGTTGGACAGCAGTGATCTGTTAATAGAACATTTAGATCACTGCACATGAACATACCTCTTTAGGCTTGCTTTTGCTAGTTGAAATTTATTTCTTTATTTGTCCATACTATAAGTTCATTCATTTGAAAATAATTATTCCATGATGAATATATGGGAGCCTCTCTGTTAAGTACGGTAATTAAATTTAAAGAACTTAGAATCCACATACAAAAATAAAACATAATATTTACACAGTAAATGTTCCATTAGAGCTATATACAGAGTACTATATGGACAAAAATAAATCAGTAATTAATTTTGCCTCAGGGATGGGGTTGATCATGTAATACATGTTTTGAATCTTACATTTTTCTAGGGTCATAACTGTCAGAAAGAAATAGCTGAACACTGATGTCTAGTATGTTTATATTTATTGTTGAAAAGAGCCAATCAATATCAATCTGAATGTTAACTAATAGCATGGCTTAGCCACTGCCCAAACTATATCATGGTTAATAGCAATTTTAATGTTTGGAACCACCATAATTGTCCTCAGAAATCAATGGATCAATAAGAGACTCTTTTTGGTTTTATATACAAGTATTGAACAATACATCACATTTTGAAAAGGTTACTTCTGAGCATGACAACCTGGAAAAATTTAGAATTAGTGTGAAAACTAAATAGAAACAAGTGAATTCTTATTTTTAAAGGCTTTAAATTTAGACTTAGAATAGTGTAAACATGGATTTACAATTTGTTATATTTAAATTTCATGAAGCTTTGCGTGTTTTTATTGGAAATAAAAATTTATTAAACTAAAAGAATTTATAAAGTCACAGCTAAACAGTGTTCTAAATAAACTTAATATTTATGTACATTACAGTTAAATGAGTAAATTATCAAAAATGTACTGAGACAAATATTTTGGACTTTAAGAAGAAATTTGATCAAGAAACAAATTTACAGAAAGCTTTCTGTATTTTCTTGAATTGAGAATAGTTTTCATTCATCTCTTTTATTCTTTCTTAATTTATAAAAATGAACTATACATTTTCTTCCTTTATAAGAATGAATTATAAATTATGTGTTGAGAATCTATGACAATATCACATTTAAGAAAATTTATCTCCAAAGGAAATGATCCTGCAGTGAGATTTGTAAATACCGTGCTTATCTTAGCTGGAAATATAAACTAAGATGGAAGCAAAAGGCCTATGACCCTCGTGTTATTTGGAGGAAATGATGGTGTTTTCATTTAAAGAGCAATCACTTATATTGATTGCATTAAGCATTCAGGAAAAACTAATAGAGATGCAATGGTTTGTTTGTTTTCTAAGTAGTGAGGCGATGTCAAACAAATTATCTGGGTCCAATTTCTGATACAACAACAATCTGCCTTTTGGCATATGTTACAGGAATTGTGAGTAATGTTCTGATCGAAGATACATCTTCTGAGACACTCTTATAATTTAGTCAGCCTTTACGGCTTTAGATTGCTATTTGGACATTTCTAACCTTTAATATTTGTAAGGATTGTACCGGTACAGACTACTTATTGCTTATGAAATGCTTACTAACATGATCAAAATGCCTAAAATTTCTAAGGAAGCAAAAAACAATATTTTCGGACCTAGAATCCAAACAAAATATCCCAAAGGGACTAAGCATCTTGTCTTATTCAGAACATACCAACCAAACAACTGAATGTTATTATTGCCCAATTCTCTTTTTTACATGTGCTGGTGACACAAAAAGCACTTATCAGTTATTGTAACCAACAGGGATTGGGTACTGTAGCATGATACCAGTCATTTGGTAGGATGAACTGTGGGCTGGAGGAATTAGGAAGATAGAAGAAGAGAAAATGCTCTAAGGTAGGCTTGAGTGTGAGCGGTGCTCAGCTGAGTTTAGAGTATAAATTTGAACAGCGTTGGGGTAAACGAGATCAGATGCTAAGAAACTAGGGGCATCCAGTTGAATTGTAGGGCTACTTCTTCAAAGCCACTTAGCATAGGCCATGGAGATTTCAATTATGACTGTGCCAGCACAGGGATTTTTATGTATAAAGTCAAGGAAGAAGGAACAAGAATTGAGACCAGCTAATGGGGAATGGATCAGGTCAAAACATATTTATTCATTAATTGTCAGGGTTCACACAGGGAAGTATTCCTACCACAGTTTACCCCAGTGGTCTGAATTGACAAAGTTGGTGGGTTAAAGAGACCCTTAGTAACTTTGTTAGCTAGTTATTTCTTTTATAAGAAATAGAAAGCTAGAAATTCTAAAATATGTGAGAAGTGGCCAGGCGCCATGGCTCACGCCTGTAATCCTAGCACTCTGGGAGGCCGAGGTGGGCGGATTGTTTGAGCTCAGGAGTTCGAAACCAGCCTGAGCATGAGCGAGACCCTGTCTCTACTAAAAATAGAAAGAAATTAATTGAACAACTAAAAATACATAGAAAAAATTAACTGGGCATGGTGGCGCATACCTGTAGTTCCAGCTACTCGGGAGGCTGAGGCAGGAGGATTGCTTGAGCCCAGGAGTGTGAGGTTGCAGTGAGCTAGGCTGACGCCATGGCACTCTAGCCCAGGCAACAAAGTGAGACTCTGTCTCAAAAAAAAAATACAATAAAATAAAATAAAATATGTGAGAAGCAATGGCAATTCTCTCTTTAAAAATTTCAGTGAGTCTATAGTCATTGAAATTGTTTTCTTAGTCTATCCATAGATTTTAATAAATTTGCAATGCCATCTTTATTATCCACTTATTTCCTCCCCATATCCAGTTTTCTTAAACTTTCACTGGTTTGAATTTTGACATTAGCCTAGCATTCTGTCCTCTTGACCTCCCAAAGCCTTATTATCTGTTAACAAAATGTTAAAAAAGTCACCTCATTTTTGAAGTGCTATCAGATCTGTTCATAATAATGAATCACATCTTCCTCTGAACTTCCTCATCACTTTATCTCCAAGTAGTACTTATTTCATGCTATGGTTCAGTTTGTTTCTGTATTTTTCCTATTAAATGACATGTTTAGAATGTATAGGACTGGTGTTTCACTTATCTTCCTATCTTCTAGCACTTTGTAAGATGATTTGCATACAGTAAGCACCAATAAATGTTTCTTCAACCAAATTATATGATATTTACACACATTCCAGGCCTGACTCAATCCCTTATTTTCCTCAGATACTATAGATTACTGTGCCTATCTTGCCATCAACTCTTCACTTGTGAATTGAGGAAACAATTTACTTTCACTGAATGTGTAGAATAATTTTGGACTTAAAGAATTCATATAAGGAAGAACCAAGAAAGACAGTCATTGACTCAACATATATTTGTTGAACATCAAAAATTTGCCAAATACTCTTCCGGGCATTATTAGTTACTAGAAGAATCTCTGTTGGGCCAACTCAGGGCAGATGGTATTTGAACTTGTCTGGTATCACATAGGAGACAGCCACCTTATATTCCTGATTTACAGCACAGACCAACCTCATGCACAACCACATTAATCTAAGGATACTTTAAAAAAAATAGTATGGACATAATAAGGATGTTGATTTAGCAACATATATATAGTTAGAGGGAGATAATAGCATTTACAAGGATAAAGGTGGTAAATTAAAATGATATTAAACAGGAAAATATAAGCAAACATATTCATGATAAAACAACCATAGTAAGCTTAGGAAAAATTAAACATAAATAATTTTGGCAAAGAAGGCACTTTGTTTTGAGGTGACTGTCCATGATCAGCAATCATCTTGCCTCATTGCTATCTCCAGGCTTGAGATCACTTTAGGTAATCCATGAAGGGAAGAGAGAACTCAGGCTTATATCCTTTACCAAAGGTTAAAAACAATTGTTTTCACAGAATCACCTGCTTTGGGAATCTTCTCTTTTATCATTCTATAAGAGCTCTCCTAATCACCAACTCCCACTTTAGGGGATGGGACAACTGATCTTCCCAAGCATGAGAGCAAGAGCAATCAGAATTGCACAAATTTGTTGCATATAGAAAAAATATGTTTATTATTATTATTATTATTTTTACTTTATTATTTTTTTATTTCAGCATAATATGGGGGTACAGATGTTTAGGTTACGTGTGTTGCCCTTGCCTCCCCTTCCCCCCTCAGTCCAGGTTTCAAATATGTCCATCCTATTGCGTGGTGCGCATTGCACTCTTTGTGTACACATATACCCGTCTCCTCCTCCCTCCTCCCGCCTCCCCCCTGCCCAATATCTAATAGATGTAATCCTTATATATGCACTTATGTGTTGATCCGTTAATACCAATTTGATGGTGAGTACATGTGGTGCTTGTTTTTCCATTCTTGGGATACCTCACTTAGTAGAATGTGTTCCAGCCCTTTCCAGGAGTATATAAAAGGTGCTATGTCACCAT
>CAUYSK010088145.1:0-42775 GCA_963575035.1 Avahi laniger | reverse complement strand
TCTGCACCATTTCTTGTAGCTGCCGATGACATCCTTCACCATGTCTGGAAACCAGATGATCATCTTCTTCTGATCCTTGACCAGCACGTACCACATGAGCTCGTGTGCCTTCTGCACCAGCTGGGCCGGGGCGGGCGGCGCAGGGCTGAGCTGGGCCTGAGCTGGGCCGCGGGCCTTCGGGTCGCCCTCGTGGCTTGGGGCCTGGGGCGGCGGCACGGCCTGAGGGGCGGCCCTCGGGCCTAGAGGAGGGCTCTGTGGCTCTGCAAGGGTCGCGGCCGGAGAGGTGGGCGGAGGGACCCCCACCGCAACCCCTGGGCTGTCATGCATCTCGGAGTTGGGGGCCTCGCTTGCAAAGTTGGGGTCACTCAGATCCTTACTTTGTTCCGACATGTCTGCGCTGTCTGACACGGGTAGGGCCTCTGGGTCCCGGAGCTCTTCGAGACTGCACTCCCTCCACGGACTCCTGGAGAGGAAGTCGGTTCTTGGTTTTATTAACAAATCTTTGCTGACCTCCACTATATACCGGGCACTCCATGAGGGGCCTTGATGCTGGCATCCTTATGCCCTTACCTCTGTGGGGTGATTTCCCAGGAAATATAACAATTCGAGGTGATATTCAGGGAGTCCAACAAGGTCTCTTGGTGGTAATTAGGAAAAGTTTTAAAAATGAAACTTTAACTCCGGACCTCTACAATCACACAGTGTAAAAGATGCTGCAGTGAAGGCTGTGCTTGGCATTTAACAACGCACATAAAAGTGTCACATTTATATCAGCTGTTCTCAAACTAGACTGTGGCACAGCTTTCCTGGTTCACTCGCATCCCACAGGACAGCTCAATAAAGGTCGTCGAGGACTGGAGCCATGGATCCTGAGGGAACCAGTGAAAAGCACACCCGGGGCCCACCTGGAGCCAGGTGCGCACTCCCAGGGGAGGGACGGCCGCTGGCGCCCCGCTGATCAGCGCGTCAGGTGAGCAGCGTGGGAAAAGGCCCGACGGCGCAGGGCCGGGGGCGAGCCCAGGCAGGCCTGCAGCTCGCCACGAACCGAGGCGGGGCGGCTTGGGGCCGGCAGCCGAGTACAGCGCTGCTCGGAGCAACGAGCCCCTAGAGGCCGCACAGCGCGAGGCGGGCTGGCTCCGCGCCCGCGACTGTGAGGATGAAAGCGCCGCGCGTTGGGACGGGGTCAGCCCGGGCGGACCCCGCGGCCACACCGCGGTCGGCAGAACCACAGAGTGCCCGCGCTCCAACAGGCCGCAGCCCCTGGCCCGCGCGGGCGCCCTCTGGGCCGAACTCGCTTCACCTACCGCACTACGTCGCCGCTCCCGTCCTCACCCCGCCCCTTCCCGCAGAGGCCGCGCCCTCCTCTCACGTGCCCAAGAGCTCTGTAGCCATTTGCTGGCCTTGGCCCAGACGGTGAGGGAGCGGAAGTCAGCGCGGCGCGGCCGCTCTCGCTGTCGCCCCGCCTTTTCCTGCGAAGGTCCCCCAACCCGCGACCTTCCAGTCGCGTGCCCAGCTCGGCGGCCAATGGTTCACCCTGGCCCGGGCGGCGCAGGCGCGAAGGCGCGGCCGAGGTCTGCGCGGTGACGCAGGCGCGCTCCCGGCGGGGGCGGGGCGGCCTGGGAAGGAGACGCGCGAGAAAAAGGAGGCGGGAGGGCGCAGCAAGTCCTTAAAGGGGCCGTGTACGCTGATGCCGGGGGCGGGGCGGGCTTTGAGCGCACAGGCGGGACGCCGCAGCCAGGACGCCCGGCTGGGAAACTGAGGCTCAAACGGAAGTTTCGATCCCCGCCTGGATGCCTCCGTCGCCAGGAGGCTCACGGACCCTGGGCCCACTGCGACTGGTAGGCAAGGATCGCCCAGGTGGGATCCTGGGGGCGCCGAGGGCTCCGCCCCGTACGGGCGCCCCCGCGGCCGAGGGATGGGGAAGAAGGGGGGGCCTCGGCAGGGCTGGGGAGGCAACCGGGGGAGGGGGGCTTCCATGTGGCGGAAGGGGGACAGAGGGAGGGAAGGGAGACCGCCCGGGTGGGGGCGGCGCGGATGGGAGGTTTTCATGGCGCGGAGGAAGGGAAAAGGCTGCTTTGGCGGGGGCGGAGAGGGGGTTACCAAAGCCTTGCGGGGTCAGCCAGGATGATCCTGTGAGGGGGGTCCGAGGCGGTGCAGGGCTCGGGGAGCCCGGGGGTGCCCGCAGGTCGCCTTCGGCCAGCATCTCGGGGTGGGAGGCGAGGCCGGTGCCGGCTCCAAGCAGACCCTGCACAGCCTCGGGCCCCGCCTCGGCCTCTCTCCGCACAGCCCAGGCCTACCCCCACACAGCTCCGAGTCCCCTGCACCTCCCCGGCCTCCCTCCCGCACAGCCCCGCCTCTCCCGGTCCCCGCACACCTCAGGCCTCCCCCCCCCGCCCAGCCCCAGGTCCCCTGCATCTTCCCGCCGCCCCCCTCCCCACACAGTCGCAGCCTCCCTCAGCACAGCCCCGGGTCCCCTGCACACTCCCGGGCCCAGACCTCGGGTGCAGCCGCCATCCACAGCTAGAACCAGACCTGCCCCGCGCATCCCGGGGTCTCCCTTGGCTCCCTCCTCTTGCCTCCGGGACCCCAGGGCCTCGGAGTAACCACCCCTCTGGCCTCCTCTCACTGCAGGAGGGCCTTTGCACAGGCAGCACTACCACCTGCTCACAGCCCCAGCCTGCTCCTTGGGTCCCCAGAAAGGCCTGCGGACTTTCCGTGGGCTCCTCAGTGCCCGGCTCGGTGCCCCGCACAGAGCAGGTGCTCAGTAAGCAGATCGGACGTTATCCTGGACTAGGGTAGCATTAGAGCAGAGCAGGGTAAAAAAGATAAAGACGTCTGCCCACAGAAAACTTCGTACACTGCTGGGCTCTGTGGCTCACTAAGCCTGCAATCCCAGCACTTTGGGGAGTCGAGGAGGGAGGATCAGCTTGAGGCCAGGAGTTCTAGACCAGCTTGGGCAACAGAGTGAGACCCCGTGTCTACAAAGAAACAAAAAGTTAGCCAGGCATGGTGGCTCACACCTGTAGTCCCAGCTGCTTGGGAGGCTTGAGCCCAGGAGTTTGGGGGTGCAGTGAGCTCCGATCACAGCCCTGCATGCACTTCATCCTGGGTGACGGAGCCAGAGCCTGTCTCAAACAAAAACTTTGTACACCAGTGTTCATGCAGCACTATTCATAATAGCAAGAGGTGGAAACACACATGTCCATCAGCAGATGAATGATAACCAAAAGGTGGTCTATTCTTACATATTAGTCAACCTTAAAAGGGAATGCAACACGATACATGCTGCCATGTAGATGAACCTCGAAAATGTGAAATAATCCAGTTACAGACCACATAGTGTAGGATTCCATTTATACGAAATGTCCTGAAGAGCACGCATAGACACGGAAAGTCAATGTCTTTGCCTGGGGGCACGGACCTCTAATGGGTACAGAGTTGTTTTTTTTTTTTTTTTTTGGAGTGATAAACATGTTGTGGAAGTAGATGTGGTTGCACAACCTTGTTATCAGTAATATGCTAAACTCCATCAATAATATTCCACTGTTTGGATACCACATTTTGTTTATTGATTTATCTGTTGGTGAACGTTTGGGTTGTTTCCACCTTTTGGCTGTTGTGAGTGATGCTACTGTGAACGTTTGTGTGCAAGTATTCGTTTCAATACCTGTTTTCAGTTCTTTGGGTGCATACCCAGGCATGGAATTGCTGTGTGTGTTTGTTTTTTAAGCCATAGCAAGTATTTCCCCTTCACCCCCAATTGTAGACCACAAAAATTAGGAATATTTTATATTTGAAAGGGGCCTATTTGAATCTGGAACCCTTAATCTTGGTTTTGTAAGGACAGGCATCAGTGAAATATTTTGTCATTTATCATATTAATATGTTCATTTTGTGAGTAGCAATTAGCACTCAATTTAAAACTATCTTTCTTTTAAAGTGGCTGAGTTTGTAGTACCCAGGGAGACACTGACAGCCAGCTGTGTGGCGTCCGGTAAGTTACTTCATCCTTTGGAGCCTTTCTTTTCTTTTCTGTCCTCAGCGAGGATAATGAAACATACCTCACAGGATTACTGTGCACCTCTATCTTTCCTAATACAGAAAAAGGTTTTGCCTTGGAGCCAATCCTCCCTTTAACAGCTCTTCTAAGCATCACATGATGTATTTTGTTTCACAAATTTGGTATTCAGAAAAATAATTTGAAAGGGAGTAAATTCTATGCAATTATAGTTAGTAAATGACTTGTAAATGATGTCTTCTGTTCACATTTTGCTACATTTAATCTTCTAAGTTTTTAGATCTCTTCTGAGTCTGGAGCTGGCAGTAGTGCTGAGGCAGCTGACTTTTTAACATTCTGGGTCAGGCTAATATTCTCATGAAAAGACTTCCTGCATTTCTCAAAGAACTGAGGCTGGAGCAGAAATAAGTTCCAGTGAGCAAGTATCCAAATGGGCTGTTTCTTGAAACCTAATAATTTAAAACAAAACAGAGCAAAACCCGTAGAGTTGTATATTTTTGAAGGGTGGATTTCATGGTATGGGAATTATATCTCAATAAAGCAATTATTTAAAAACAAAAGTAAACAGTGATAAATACCCCACTCCCAGACTGTCCATCCCTACAGAGAATCTGGCCACATTTCTGCCCTGTGCTGCCCCCTCTGCAGCTCTGCGCCCTCGCTCATGGCCACGGCCAGTCCCTGCCCCTCACCGCACCGGACTCTGGCCAACTCCTTGCCTGTAGCAGCCACAGCCACGTGGGCCGACTCCTCTCCCTCGGCCCCACAAACATGCCCAGCATCCCCTCACCCCTCCCTTGCCCTGCCTGCTGCTTCACTGAGAAAACGGGGCTGCATGTCCATGGACTACCCCAGCACCTCTGCCCCTTCAGCCGGTTCCAGGCCTCATGGCCTGCTACAAGGCAGTCATCCAGCACTGCCCTGTCCCCTACAGTGTGATTTTGTTTTGCTTGGCTACTAGATTGTTCTCATCAGCATAAAAGGGTTGTTTCTCCCATCCTAAGAAAACCTTCTCCTTATCAGACTTCTCTCACCGTTTCTTTGTTCCTTGTTCAGCAAAATTCCCAGAGGTCTGTTCCGTCACCCCGCGCCTCATTTCCTCCTCCAGCTATGTCCCTCAGGTTACCAGTGATGTCTGGATTGCTAAATCCAGTCTCCCCTATGATGCTGCCTGGGGGTGTACTGATGGTCCCGGGCTCGACAGGACCACACCTGAGCCCGTTGCCCTCTGTCGGCTGATGGGCACACATCCTTCTGTTCACTCAGGCAGTGACCTGACTCACTTGGACTTCTCTCTTCCTTTCATCCCATGTCCCTTCCATTTGTAAATCTGGACAGTCCTGCTACCTTCAGAATATATCCAGATCTGAGCACATCCCACCACCTCATGCCAGGTCCCAGCAAGTAGCCTCGGAGGTCCCTGCAGTCACCACTTGTCTCCCCATTTCTGCCCTGGTACTCCTGACGTTCATATATGGCAACCAGAGTGACCTTAGAAAGGCTGTCAGACCATAAGCCTCTCCCACTCAGAGTCCTCCAATGGCTCCTATCCCAGAGGGAAAGCAAGAGGCATCCTGGTCTGTGCTTGCTGCCCCTGCCTACTTCCCTGAGCTGCTCTCCCCTTGCCTCGCTCCAACCTCCCAGGGCCTCTGTGAAGCTCATTCCTCTGTGGGTGTTTCTTCCCCCAGTAGCTGCAGGGTTCCCTCCTCACCTCCTTCCAGTCTTGGCTCGCATCTCACCCTGAGCACTTCTGCAGCCTCGCACCCCTCTTACTGTAACACCCCCTCACTCTCCATTTTCTTAATTTGCTACTTTTCCCCACAGCACTTATTTATTAGTTTATTGGGGTTCCCCCCCTTCTCCACCACTAGAACATATGCTTCATGAGAACAAGGATCTTTGTTTCATTTCATGATGTCAGACACAGAGTAGATGCTCAATATTTGTTGAATGTTGAATGAAAAAATTAGAAAGCCAAGGTAAGTCATGGTGAGAGTTAAAAGATACTTACAAAGAACCAACTGAAACTGTAAACCACCCAAGGTACATCATAATCTTTGCAAAAAACTAGTGACAAAGACAAATGTTAGAAGCAATCAGAGAAAAAAGGCATATTACATACAGTTGCAAAGATAAGAAACCACAGATTTTCTAGGCCAAAAGGAAAAAAAAAGTCAAGAAAATGGAACATTTTTAAAGTAGTAAAAGAAAAAATACTGTCAGCCTAGAATTGTATATGCATCAAAATGCATATACAAACGATGCCTGGCTAATTTTTTTTCTATTTTAGTAGAGATGGGGTCTTGCTCATGCTGGTCTTGAACTTCTGAGCTCAAGCAATCCTCCTGTTTCAGCCTCCCAAAGTGTGAGAATTACAAGTGGGAGCTACTACGCCCGGCTTTTTTTTTTTTCCCTTCAAAGTAGTCAGTTTCAGTAAGAAGTGGGGGAAGAGTAGAAAAAGGAGTTCAATCTGTAACTGTCTGGGAACAATCAATTGAGATAACTCACTACCTTCGGACCAGTCTCAGGTATCCTGTTATAGCAACACAAAATGTTTTGAGATTCTTACATTTTTACACGAAATGGTATAGTATTTAAAGGTAGTAAGTTAATGATGAACATGGAACTCTTAGAGCAACCACAAACGAATTCAGCATTGCTAATAAGTCCACAAAGATAAAACGGAGTTACTGAAAACTATTCAACCCAAAAGAAGGCAAGTGAAGATGTAAAAGGGAACAAAGAACAGACAACTAGGAAGCAAACAGCAAAACAACAGATTTAAATCCACCAACAACACTAAATTGCCCATTGACAACATGTATGTCAGTGGTCCAAACACCCCAATTAAAAGGCAAAGACTGTCCAATTGGATTAAAAAGAGCAAGAGCCAACTATATTCTGTCTACAAGAAACACTTCAAATTTAAGATTCAGATAGTGCTAGGCTTTGGATGTGGTTTGTCTTGGACAAAACTCATGTTGAAACTTAACTGCCAATGTAATAATATTGAGAAGTGTTGGGGCCTTTTAAGAGGTGTTTGGGTCATGGGTGCTCTGCCCTCATGAAGGGATTAATGCATTCTTGTGGGAGTTTGTTCTCTTGTGGGACTGGATTATTTACCTCGAGAGTGGGTTATAAAGTGCAGCTCTCTCATGTGTGGACCTTTTTGGTATGCCAGCTTCACCTTCCACTCTCTGTCAAGTTATAATGCAGCATGAGGCCCTCACCAGAAGCCATATGCACATGCTGGTGCCATGCTCTTGGACTTCCCAGCCTCCAGAATCATGAGCCAGATAAACTTCTTTATAAGTTACCCAGTCTCGGGTACCCTGTTATAGCAACACAAAATGGACTAAGATAGGTTAAAAGTAAAAGGCTGGAAAAGGTATAATGTACAAACACTAAGCATATGAAAGCTGGAGTGGCTATGTTCACATCTGACAAAGTAGACTTTATAATAAGAAATATTACCAGAGAGTCATTTCGTAATAACGGGGTGAATCATGTAAGAAGACATTAACCCTAAATGTGTATGCACCTAATAATAGAGACTCAAAATACATAAAGCAAAAACTGACAAACCTAAAAGGGGAATAGAGAAATTCACAATTATAGCTGTAGATTTTAAGACTCCTCTCTCAGTAACTGATAGAAAAAGTAGAAAGAAAACCAGTATAGATATGAAAGACTTTAACAACTCCATCAAGCAACTTCACCCAATTGGCATTTGTGCAACACACATTATTTTTAAATACACATGAAGCATTCACCAAAATAGTTCATATATTGGGCCACTAAACAATTCTCCATGAATTTAAAAGGATTGAAACCATACAGAGTACGTTTTCTGACAACAGAATTAAATTAGAATTTGATAACAAAAATATTTGGAAATTAACCAAAGACTTGTAAATAACTCATGGATCAAAGAAGAAATCACAAGAGAAATTACAAACTATTTGGAACTACATGAAAATGAAAACACGTCAAAGTTTATGGAATGATTACATTAGAAACAAAAGGCCCCAAATTAGTAATCTAATAGCTTCTCCCTTAAGAAGCTAGAAAAAGAACAATTAAACCCAAAATAAGCAGAAGAAAATAAGAGTTGAAATCAATTAAATAGAAAATGGGCAAATAATGGGGGAAAACAATCAAACTAAAAGGTGTTTCTTTGAAATTATGAATAAAATTGGTAAGCCTCTCGTGCTGGGTGTGGTGGCTCACGCTCATAATCCTAGCACTTTGGGAGGCCGAGGTGGGAGGATCACTTGAGCCCAGAAGTTCAAGACCAGCCTGAGCAACATAGCGAGACTTTATCTCTACAAAAAATTTTAAAAAATAGCTGGGCTGGCCGGGCGCAGTGGCTCACGCCTGTAATCCTAGCTCTCTGGGAGGCCGAGGTGGGCGGACTGTTTGAGCTCAGGAGTTCGAAACCAGCCTGAGCAAGAGTGAGACCCTGTCTCTACTAAAAATAGAAAGAAATTAATCAAACAACTAAAAATATTTAGAAAAAATTAGCCGGGCATGGTGGCACATGCCTGTAGTCCCAGCTACTCGGGAGGCTGAGGCAGGAGGATCACTTGAGCCCCGGAATTTGAGGTTGCTGTGAGCTAGGATGACGCCACGGCACTCTAGCCCGGGCAACACAGTGAGGCTGTCTCAAAAAAAAAAAAAAAAATAGCTGGGTGTGGTGGTGGGCACTTGTAGTCCCAGCTACTCAGGAGGCTGAGGCAGGAGGATCGCTTGAGCCCAGGAGTTGGAGCTACCATGACACCACTGCACTCTACCCTGGGCAAAAGAGCAAGACCCTACCTCCCTCCCTAAAAATAGTAATGGGGTAGGTTATGGACAACTTGATGCCAACAAATTCTATAGTTTATATGAAATGGACAAATTCGTTAATGACAAAAATTATCAAAACAAACTTAAGAAGAAAAAAAACCTAATTAGTCTTGTAACTACTAAAGAAACTGAGTTCATAATTAGAAACCTTCCCACATACGAAATGCCAAACCCAGATGGTTTGACTGTTAAATTCTATCAAATATTTAAGGAAGAAATACCAATTTTACACAAACTCTTTCAGAAAATACATGAGAAAGGAACATTTTCCAACTCACTTCATGAGTTTTGAATACCCCAATAACTATTATAAAACCAGACAAAAACATTATAAGAAAAAAAAGACCACAGACCAATAACTCATGAACACAGCTGCAAAAATTCCCTAACGAAGTACCAGCAAGTATATAACAGCAATATATAACAAATATAACCAGTAAATGGGATTTAACCCAGGAATGCAAAGTTTAATAATTCAAAATCAACATATTAATAATTCTCCATATAAACAGAATGAAGGAGAAAAATCATGTGGTAATATCATTATATGAAGAAAAAAACATTTGACAAAATTCAACACCCATTCCTGATAACCTGGAAACTCGAGTGGGACGTCCTCAGCATGTTGAAGGACATCTGCAGAAAACCTACAGCAAACATCATACTTACTCGTGAAAGACATGCCTTCTGCCTAAGATTGGAACTAAGGTAAGGATGTCCATCTCACCCCTCCTATTTAACATCGATCGTACCTGAGCCTCTAGCTAGTACAATAAGAGAAAAGGAAACGACAGGCATGGAGATTAGAAAAGAAGAAGCAAAGCTGTCTTTATTTGCAGATGATTTAATTATGTACATAGAAAATCATTAAAAATTTACCAAAAAGCTACTAGAACCAAAGAATGAGTTTAGTAAGGTCACAGTATGTACAAGAGCAATACACAAAAATCAATTACATGTCCATGTAGTACCAATGAACAGTTGGAAGGTTAAATTTTAAAAATAAATTCACAATAGCATTAAAAATCTTGAAATAGTTAAATTAACAAAATATATATACTCAAAACTATTAAAACTTAGGAAGAGAAAGATCTAAATCTATGCAAAGATACACCATATTCGTCATTTTGAGGACTCAGTATTAAGATTTTTAAGTCCCTGTTAAGGATGAATTAGGTCCTCCCCTTGCCCCAAGTGAGTATATTGAAGCTGTAACTCCCAATGTGACTTTATTTGGAGGTAAGGCCTTTAAGGAGGTAGTAAGGTTAAATGAGATCCTAAGGTTGGAGCCCTAATCCGACAGGACTGATACACTTACAAGAGGAAGACACACCCAAGATGTGAAAGCACAGAATATGAAGAAGACACAGTGAGAAGGCGGCCATCTGCAAGCTGGGGACAGAGGCCTCACCAGGCACCAGTGCTGCCAGCATCCCCTCAGAGCTGTGAGGACGTAAGTTTCTGTTTAAGCCACCAAGTCTGTGCTATTCTATTATGGCAGCCCAAGCAAATGAATACAGTCCCCAAATTGATCTGTAGGTTAAATGCAATTCCAATAAAATTCCAGCAGGCTTTTAAAAAAATTTCACTAGACATTGACTAGCTGATTCTAAAATTTGTGTGGAAATGCAAAAAACCTAGAACGACCAAAACAATTTTGAAAAAGAACTGGAGGACTCACACTACCTGGTTTCAAGATTTGCTTTAAAATTACAAGAATCAAGATAATGCAGTGTTGGTATAAGGCTAGACCTGAAGGTCCATTAAACAGAAGATAGTATCTAGAAATAAACCCAAACTTATGGAGCCAGGAGACTGTTTTTTTAAACAAAGGAGCCAACGTTATTCAACAGGAAAGAGAAAGGTCTTTTTAACACATCACGCTGGAACAAGAGAATGAACGTATGGGGATGGGGTGGGGAATTATCCTCAAGCTCTTCTTCAGACCACAGTTAATTCGAGATGTTTTACAGATCAAACATAAAAGCTGAAACTAAATCTTCTGGAAGATATAAGAGAACATTGTGACCCTGGGATTGGCAAATTTTTTTTAGAACATAGAAAAGCATCAGCCATGAAAGAATGAATTAGTAAGTTGAACTTCGCTAAATTAAAACCTCTGCTGATCAAATGGCACCGACAATAAAACGTAAATACATCTATCTACAAAGGATTTATATGTAAAGAATTCCTAGAAATCAGTAAGATAATGCAATTACAAATGGGCAAAAGATTTGAATATATGTATGAATAACCAGTCAGCACATCAGAAGCTCAACACTGTTAGTCTTCAGAGAAAAGCAAATTAAAACCGCAGTGAGATACCAGCACACACACATGAATGGCTAATGTGAAAAAGAACAGCATCGACTGCTAGCAACGATGTGGAGCAACTGGACCCACACACTGCTGATGGGACTGTAAAATGCCATCACCACTTTGGAAAAGTCTTTGGCAGCTGTACAGTTATACACGTGACTCAGAAATTCTACTTCCAGAGAATTATTTCCAAAAGAAATGAAAATAATGTCTATAAAAGGACTTGTACACAAATGTTCATAACAGCTTTATTCATACTAGCCAAAACGGGGAACCAGCCCAATGTTCATCGAGAAGAGAATGGATAACGAGCTGTGGTATATGTAAATGTGGATACTATTGTGGTTGCTACTCACAGAGGAGGAACTCGATACGTGCAGCAATGTGGCTGAATCTCAAAAGCATCTGTTGAGTGAAACAAGCCAGGCACAAGAGTACAGACACTGATTTGATTCCCATGAAGGCACAATTTACCTATGGTGATCAAATCGGAGCAATGATGGTGTAGGGGTTGGGGATGCCCTGGATGATACAAGGTGTAGCATTCTGGGGTCATGGGAATGTTCTACACCTGGGCTTAGGTCGTGGTTACATGTAGATATAAATTTATTAAGACATACTGAGTATTTAAGATATGTGCATCTTTACGTAATTTTTACCTCAATTAACACATTGAGATAACATTCACAACCAACGGAATGTCTAAAGATTCCCTGTGCCAAGCAGTGGTGAGGACACGGAACAGGCAGAGCTCCCATGCACTGCTGATGGGTAGAAGCTAGTGCAGCCAGTTTGCAGACCGTCAGCGTCTGCTGAAGCTAAACGTGGCCAGCAATGCCACTCCCCAGTATCTTTCCACACAAACACGTGTCCAGCAAAAGTCATTAGGAAAGTGTTCACAGCAGCTTATCTGGAAACAACCCAGATGTTTCCAGATAACATGTGGAAGCATGAGCCACTGTGCTCACTCCTCTGACAGGGGACACACATCTCCGAACAGAATGGAAGCTTGCTGTCCCAAACACAAACCACCCAGGCACAAAGCTGAGGGAGGTCACCCCATGGGACTCCATTTTTATGCAGTTGAAGAACCGGCTGAGCGACTCTGGTGATTAATGATGTTGCCAGAACACTGACTGGGAAGCTAGAGCAGTCTACATGGTGGTCAGATGCACACGTGATGTAGAAATTCATTATGTGCGTGCTCCAATACGTTACGCTTCAATAGAACAGGAGACGGGAGCGGGAGGCAAGGCAGGAGAATACCCTGCTCACCACAGCCCAGGCTGCTCAGGTCACCAGCATCAGGACTGGGTGTGCAGTTGGCCAAGGGTGACTTAGTTGGGTCCTGGGCACACCTGGTGGGCACAGAAGTGCCGTCATGCCCCTGCATCTCCCTTAGCAGGCATTAGGGGTGGAGGAGGTGGGCACCAGGCCAGCCATAACCCCTGCCTGAGTGTGGAGGTGCCGAATGGCGGTACACGGCCAACGCACACTAAGTCACAGGGAGACACCACAGCAGAGCACAGGGTAGTGGCCTGGAGGCTGTGGCTTCACTGGGACGAGGACTGAAGGAGCAGAGGCCAGCAGGGGGCAGCACAAGTGCCTGCTTCCATTAGTGGAACATGTGTAACCAACTTTGGGCCCCAGAAGCATGGCCGGGGTGGAGTGACCAAGGCAGCTGAAATGAGGAAAAATCAAGGCTGAGGGGCACAAGGCCAGCCACAGAACTGGGGAGCAGGGGCGTGGGGGACAGGGCCCTGGAGAGACCAGGCAATGAAGGATGTGGGGGCTGGTGGCCATGGCCTGCAGGCCTTCTCAGCCCCTCCCCTCCCCAGCTCAGGACCCCAGCCCCCGCCCGTAACAGACAAACGCAGGAACCAGGGCTGGAGCCGCTCTCAGAGCCTGTCAGTCCTCCAACCAGGCCAGGGCCACACCCCAGGCCTGTGCCTCCTGCCAGGAGCCAGCTCTGACCTCAGGACTCAAGATGCTGGTGCCATCGTCCCTCAGGGCAGCTCCTGGGCTGGTGTGGTCTCCAGCCACACCCTGAGCCCTCTGGCTACACATGGCAAACCCAGGCCCGACGTGGCCACATCAACCAAGCAGAGGGGACAATACAACTCAAGAGTGTCAGAAATGCACAGTAGCTTCTGCCTCACACAGAAAGAAGAAATAGAAAACCCTTTTATTAACATGTTTTACATTTACAGTTTATTAGCTAATCAACATCAACATGCAAAAATAAGTGCTAAATACAAACCTCTACAATATGGTTTTGTGTAAACTACAATGGTTCGTTTGTTTTGAAGAGTCATCAGTACTTATTTCAACTGAACTATTAGTTTCTGTAATGAATAGTATTTAGACTCTAAAGTTATGGAAACATCCAGCAAGGCCTCTGCAGAAACTCGGTCCAGTGGATTTCCACGTGAATACATTCTCAAAGCAGGAAATAAGGCGGCGCACGAGAGATGTGATATCGAACCTATGCACACACTAAGACAGCCCCACAGGCACTGCCCACAAGGCAAGTGGGGCAGTCCTCAAAGCCAGGCCCCCACGGGCTGTGGCACCGGACATTTTGGCAGCAGCTCTAGAATGAAGTCATGAGTGACCCTCCTGGCACCGCATCTCGGGTCACTGCAGGTCAGACCACCGCAGTCACCACCTCTCCCAGGCCATGCCAGGGCCAACGTAGTTTGGTGAAGGACCAGCCCTTCTCCAAGTCTCATCTTCAGCAGAAGGGAGGAAACAGGAGGAAAACCATGGATTCCTATTTTTGAAATGTTCTAGAGTTTCCCTCGGCGTTTAGGTCAGTCTTTAAAGAAACGTTTCCTTTGAAAGTTGAAAGTACTTTTCAGAAGCATCAAATTGTTGACTTATGTTACAAAATCCTACCAATCAAAATGTTTTCAAGTACAAACTTATTAAATCTTATTTCCTTTCTTCCTAAGAGTATTTGTCATTGCTCATTGATCTTTGGTCGCAAGAAACAGAAACGCTGAGGCAGGCAGAGCCTGGGGCAGGAGGGGCCTGGCCCCTGCCCGTGGTGGCCCCTGCCCCCAGGTCGTGTGCTTGGCGACGCAGGGCCTACATGATGTACACCTTCTCGGCTTGTGAGAAGTGGAAGACTTCTTTGGTTCTTGGGCAAACAACTTTATCATCTTGACGGATAGAAAGCAGAGACTGAAAAATACGACCGGAAATGCATTAGACTAACACAATATACATTAGGATATCTGCTAAAAACCCACATAAGGAATTATCAGAGGATAAGCCATGTTATTATGCAAAGTTACTTCCTGAAGGTACACTTGTACCTTACAAAGAAAACCTGGGGTTGCTCACCTGTTGTTCGCACCCCTTTGCCCACTTTCGAATGACAGCTAAGAGTGGTGCACCAGGCACAGACGGGGGGAGGACAGCCCTGCCCTGATGTGACACCTGCCAGCCTTGCCCACTCCCTGCCCCTCACATTGTAGCCATAGACGTAGCCGTTGGGCAACATCATGGGCGGGTTGTTCTCGTTCATCACGTCACCAGAGATCTTGCAGACCAGGCGGGAGTTAGCACAGTGGGCCATGGGCAGGGGCTGCGCCAGCTTGTTCAGGGAGCGGCTGCACACAGGGCAGTCCGGGCTCTTGGAACTGCCATCTTCTTTGTAGCACTGTCTGTGCATCGGGTTAAGGAAGGATTCTGGGGCCTATCAGGGAAGCCAGGGTGAGACAAGGCCCTTCCTGGCCACTCAAGCACCACACACAAAACACAGGGCTGTCTTCCACGGTGAAGAAAATGTTCCATTCAATGGGAAAAAACCAGCCTGAGTGGAGCCTGACTGGGGATAAAGAGGTGAGAGCACTACCCTACCCCAGGGCCCTGCCATGCCGGCTCAGCCATCCACATGTCCTGTCCCAGCCCCTGCAAACTCTTGGCAAGACAGGTGGGAGCCGAGAGAAACGTTCTCCCGGAACAGGGAAAAGGCGGTGCACAAACGTACAAGCTCCTCCCCCACAGGGTGCCACAGAGGCAGGAAGAACCAGGGGCTGGAGCCAGGATTCAAAGCCCAAAATAGCCGGGTCCCAGGAGTCATCCCAGGACACTTACTACCCTCTGGGCCCTTGCCTGTCACAGGGGGACAGGGCTAATCACATGGGGGACTGAGTCCTTCTCGACAGGACTCGAGTCCTGCCACACTTCGGGACTGCTGAGGTGCCCAGTGTTAGATGGCGGTGCTATGAGAAGGGGACTAGCGGGTCTGTTGGTGCCACAGCAAGGCGGCAGTTCCAGAGGGGACTGAGACTCGCACTTAAGGGAGCTACCAGATCCACATGGAGCTGCAGACGGTGTCTGGGGCCTGGCGTCTTGGTGCTCTTTGGAGAAGGTGGCTGCCTCTCTGCCGAGACAGGACCACCTCTTATGAGCTAATTTGAGAAGAAAAACGCCCTCCTAGCACAGCGAGGGTTCAGACCACTCAAGTTCTACAGCATTCCTGGGAATCAAATGGGAAAACTACTCTGAATGGTTAATGTTCCAGCTGCCAGAACATACGCAAACATTTGCTTTTAGGTCAACATGAGGTGTCCACAGCAACAGCTGAGATTATGAGATGGGGGTGATGCAGTCCGGGTTCTCATAGCCTTTTCGTGTGGGTCCGAGGCTCCTCTCAACACTGTGCAGGCACAGCAAGAGGCAGGAGCCTGGATCTTTCCGCAGTGGGCTGCAGCACGTGTTTTCAAAGGACAAGAGTGGTAAGGTGCAGGGTCAGTCTTAAAATGTGACCAAAGACACAAGCCCCAGACTAAGCAGGGCTAAGCACAAGGGGGAGGATACGGTGTCTTTATCGCTGAGAGGCCAGCCTGCAGGGTGAGGGTAAACACGGAGTTGTTTCCCAGCTGGTGCAGTCGGTAGTTGTCATACCGGAACTGCTGAATCAGCATCCGCCACCGGGCTGGGTCCAGGAGGTCCTAGAAGACAAAGGGCAGAGCATGCTGGGAACCTTCCCAGGACAGCTCCTGGGAGGCCCAGGAGGGACAGCGGTCCGCAGTGGCTGTGCTCGGAGTAGGTGTCCACCCCCTTCCTCCCACCCTCTCCCCACACACTTCTGCCCTGCAGGTCAGCACAAAGTGGAGCTCCCCAGGGTCTTGGGTTAAAACACACTGCAGGACCACCATCAACTTAGCTTTCTGCATTTACATTCACCTGTATGTGAATTGATTCAAATGGTCCAGAATGTGTGGATCCCGTGGCCTTGCGACAAAAAATGGACTCAATGGGCTGGACGGACAGCACGGCCCAGAGTGAGCTTCAGAGCATTAGGTTTAAAGGGAAAAGTCTTACTTCAGAGAAATGATCTGTTAGATGGAAAACAGCCACTCTTCCTTGGGTTAAAGCATCACAGAATGGAAAATTAAATCTGATGAATGTCTGTCCCTAAGAAACCTCAGGTTTTGACTCAGAGAGCGCGCACGAGTCAGAGTGCGTGCACAAGTACACATGCAAGCAAGAGAGAAAACCTTCACAGGAACCCAGAAAGGCCTCCAGTGACTGGCTGCCTGGCAGATGCCACACTGGGGAAGGGAGGCCGTCACCAGGGGCGCCATGAGCCATTCTTTGTGAGCTCCTTAGTCTGAGTTTGGGGAAAACATCACACTTAACTCCAACATTTTTAAAAAGTTGCTTTTAGTCTTAAGACTAAAGCAAAGCAAAGTCTACACAGGATGAAACCAACAGTCCAGAAGGTTCTCAGTGAAAAGTAGCAGCTCCTGGTACCTTCCACTCCACTAACCCTCTGCCTTCAGGCCTCTGATGGCTGCTGCCTTTCTCTGAACAAAGAGACCTATTTAGACATGGCCTGTTCCTTCCTATGGAGACTGTGAGAACCTTAAGAGTGCCCTGGCTCTCTGCTCCTTGATTCCAAGACACAGACACAGCACTGCCTCAACTCTCAAGTTTTCTGTACCCTAAATGGCCTGTTCCCCCAAGCCAAGGTTTTCCTGTGTGTGTCTTAGTCTTTCTTTTTTGTGTTGCCAAATCCCTCATTCATAGTTAAGAAGCCAGCATGATGGGCTGCTCCTGGCATCCTGCCAGCCTGCATCCCAGGCAGTGGGTGGGGTGGCAGTTGCACTGCGGAACCCCATGCAGAGGGGACGGGCTCTGTTCTGGAAGATGCCTGTGCTGTTCCCGAGGTGGTGGGACAGCAGGACCTGCCTCACTCTTCACTGCCACTGTCAGGCCACCTCCAGGAGGAGATGTGCTCGACGACTCCCCCAAGCCATACATCTCACCCCAAAGGCAGTCAGCCTTTCTTGCACCTCTAACCAAGTCTTCTCCAGAACAAGTAGGAGAAACATAAGATGCTGATTTAAAATCTAAGAAGCTTAGACTTGACACCTGAAGATCCTCGTGACCTGGTAGTTTTTTTATCATAATATGTCCCAAACGCCTCCAATCCGTGTGAATTCAGTCAGGGCAAGAGAGCTCTCAGCAGCCTTCCATAGGTAGTGGGCAGTAGGGCTGGGTCTGCGCAAAGCTTTGCTGGCACCCCTGGGTGGGTGGTCCTGACACACCAAACCCATGGGGTGGGTGGGGGCCACAGGGCAAACACCCTGGCCTTTGACAGAGACCAGCTTCATGGCCCAGAGAACAAACTTCACCAATTCCATGAGTAAGAGATCGTACTTTATTCCCTGCCCAGGAACTGAAACTGCTACCAGCTGGGTGAGCACATGGTAAGCTTGGCTCCTGTAATGCCGCAGAGCCGCCCCAACAGGGGAGCAGCCAAGGCTCCACCTGGTAGGGCCGGGTCAGAGCATGGGGCACCTGGATAGTGATGGTGCATGACCACATCCTCACGAGGCCCCACATCAACCCACAAGGTCAAAGAACAGGTGACCCTCAGCAGGAGGGGTCACTCTGCCCAGTGACCCTAAGGCAGAGAAGAGGAAGACCACAACAATTGGGGGAGCAACGCCCAGGAACCAGGAATGGCCAAAGGAGGCAGAACCAGCATGAGACCCCTGCTAGTGCCACAGAGACTCCAACATTTACAGATAAAATACAAAATACCGGTAAGAGAAACACAGACCACGCTGGTCTGACTCTGACTGAGGGACTGCAGGAAGAAAGAGAAAAAGGCAGGCAAAATGACAAAGGAATCAGGTGAGAAAACCCTCTCCCCACCCCCCAGCTGAACTTGCTAGGCTGAAATGCTTCCTGAACCTTTCAGATTCACATTTCTTACCCATAAAATGGCAATAAAACAAGAACTGGCTGGCTGGGCAGGTCTGACAGGGTATGTGGCCAGGACAGGCCCTGCTCCGTGGAAGCAACTATAGACAGGACTCCAGACAGCAGGCACCCCACCCCCCACCCCCGAAGTGGACACCTCAACCCCGAGGGCCAGCAGGAAGCTGCACGGCAGGCGCGCAGATGTTACCTTGTACGGGGAGATGTGTGTGTCTGGCGGGAAGGCCAGCATGCCCATGACCTGGCGGACCTCGTCCAGCTGGCTCCCTTCAGCCTGACTGAAGTGCTTTCTTGCATGTCTAAAAAACAACATTTTGGCACATTTAAGTTCGCATTTTCAAATTTAAGAATCTGAGCTAACAGTCTTTATGTCAGAGCCTAGGTACAAAGTAGGTACTTCACTCCGAGTTGACCTGATGGGGACCAGGGTCTGGGAGAGCAGGCGCACAGGCACCCCTGGGGCGGGCACACGCAGCACACACAGAACCCCACACAGGAAAACCCTGCCTAGAGCCCTCTACGGCAATTCTGGTTTACAAGGCAGCCAAAGCCCTGACTCTAATTGTCCTGGATGCTCACCCTGCAGCCCCTCCCTCTCTGCAGTGGCTCCCAGCACAACCCCACAAAAAATAACAGTCTCACTCGGGTGCACAGACTGGATTCCCTGACAGCTCTAGCCAGGCCCTCTCAGCCCCGAGTGTGCAAACACCACGTGTGGCCACCGCCTCTCCTGAGCTGACACACTGCAGGATGCACACAGGCCAGCTCCTGCCCAGCTGGGAGACTGACGCAGAACATGACAGTGCTTTTGGGTACCTGCTCACCTCAAGGGCCCTGTTCTCAAGCACCTTGAACACTGGACTCCTTCCCAAGTTCTCCCTCTGGGTGAGGCCACTGGGCACTGGTGGTCACCACCTTCTGGCAGTCCTGAGAGCACACCTGCCCTCACATATGCCCTTGGTCCACTACTATGTCCTCTGCACTCAGAGCCCTTCTCCCCAAAATGGCCCCTCTGCCCCAGGGATCGGGGCCAACGTAGCAGAATCAGGGCCCATGTCCCATATGAGGTCAGCGCTGAGCTGTGTCAGCAACAAGGTGCGCAAAGGACAGAGACAAAGCCTGGAGGTGCCAGTACTCATGGCAGCCTCAGGGAAAACGTGGGGCTGGACTGCAGCTGGTGTGGGAGGGGCTGAGCAGCCCAAGGGACAGCAAGGCGGTCACAAGACGGAAGCACCAAAAGGATGGGGGTGGGGAGGGTAGGCCAGAGTCTGGGCTCAGGACGCACAGGAGCAGGCCCACATGCTGTCTACCCACAGGGATGAGTGTGGGGAGGGACCGGTGAAGCCTGAGATGCCCTTGGCACCCCCACGAGCTGTGGGCAGGCATGGACGTGAGTCTCATCCAGCAGGAGGCCCCACGGGATGCCCTAATTCCCTCATCAAAGACTAAATTCGTCACTCTGCTACCAATGCAGGCTCCGGTGCAGCTTCTGCCCCTAGAAACAACACCTCGATCTTCCCTCCCCACCATTTCTGTCCCTGAAAAACTGCAGAGAATATGGTCCAAATGGAGTTGGTTCACTTAACTGGCCATCTCGCCTCTTCCCAGACCTAGTTAAAAGGGATAATTTACTTAGTCTCTTTGGTTATATTTGTTTGGTATCTATGAACTCAACTAAATACATGATCTGGTTTACATTTCTTGTCCTATCAAGCAAAAACGCAGGACACAATGTCTCCCATCTTGCTAAAACCAAGCTGGACAACCACATAACACTATTTCCCTGATCTACAAATCCTGACACCAAGACAGAAATAGAAAACAGGAAAAGTGGTAGTGACACTCCTTGGACCTTACAATAACAAAACACAGCCCCAGTGCCAGAGAGCTGCTCCCAAGTGCTGTCAGGCAGGCATGAGGAAAAGCAGATGAAGCGGAAGCAACCCAGCATGCATCCACAGCTGGTGACAAAGAGCCAAGACCTTTCTTCAACAAACATCATGCGGCCAATATGAGAAACAATGACAGTTTTTCTTTAAACACATGAACATGTATGACAAAAATACCTAGACGACTAACTACATAAACTACACCCAGCCAGGCCATCCTCCACACAAGCCAGTGAAGTGCACGCCACGTCCCAGCCACCTGGGGTCAGGCATTGGCTTACTCATTTATTAACAATTAAAAATGTTAAAAAGTGATCAACAGTAGCTCATACTTTCACATTTGGCAAACCCACAAACACCTGGGGCAGGGCGGAAGTCCACAGCCTGGTCTGGCCAGCTCCAGACTCAGGTGCAGGAGGCCAGGCAGGACCTCACCCTTGCTGACTGCAGGGCTGGGCAGCCGCAGCCCTAGAGTTGGGCCCCATGTGCCAGTGACCCCGTGGACTGAGTTCAGCAGTGGGCAGGCAGGCAGCTCCTGCAGGCTGGGACCAGCCTCTCCGCTGTCCCCAGCAGAAGGCCTCTGCAAACTCACCTGGTGAATGCTGCTCTGTATAGGGCACCAGGCATGAGGGCCCAGCCAGAGCCCTCAGCAGACTTGTGGCCCAACTTCTCTGCCTTCCCTCGAGGACAACCACGGGACACGTACCATATGATCAGCTCCAGCCACACCTGTCCTGCCTGCCTGGATCCAGCTGGCCCTTCCCTCCTGCCTTAGCCCTGCCTGCACCAGCCTGAGGCCTGCACTCTGCACCTCTCCCATCAGGGTCCTCGGCCCCAGTGCAAGGTGCCAACCTTCCAATCTTTGTTCTGACCCCACCTCTCCCAGGAAACCTGCCTGATGGCACAAGCACCTCTGCCAGGTTCCATTTGTGGGAATACAAACAGAACATAGAAGCCCCTCAATACCTGTACAAATTTTGCCATGTTGCTTTAGGATCCACCAAAGGATGTCACTTTGGTGGAGGCACTCTTATGCCTCCCGAGTGTCCCAGGGATTTACGGGGGACACCCCCAGGCTGCAGCCAGCACAGACTGGCACACCCCACCCACTAGCTGCACACATCCCGTGCCAGGCACAGAGCAGGTGCTCAGACACCGAGACTCCCCAACCTGGGCCCTGTGGTCCCGCACCCTGCTGACGTGGCCACGAGGACTCACTGCCATCCCATCTCGGGACTCCTGCTTCTCCCCGTGGCTCCTCTGTGGGAAGCCGTTATCCACTCATCTGTGGCTCGTGCCGACTACCACAGGCGGTGCCCACCTCCTGGCAAGCATCTCTGCTGCACATGCACCTGGGCAGACTCACCGGGAAGCTCAGCCCCTGCTGTCCAGGCACCCGTGGCCACACCATTTACTGCCCAGTCACGGCCCCACCACAGCCACTCTACTCACAAAGTGCGAGGTTTCACTGGAGGAGTCCAACAAACATGAGCCAGAAGACCCTGCACTAAAGGAGCTGCTGCTGCCTCTGCCCACGGATGTGAAGAGCGCCAACTGACCAGCACCGCCCAGGCCAGGCACGGGGAGGCTTCGAGACGCCCAACGCCACCCAGCTTGGGAGTGAGTGGGAAGTCAGCACCTGGCCTCTCTCACGCTGTGAACACCTTGAGCCCCAGTGAGGCTGAGCAGGAGCGACGGCCAGCATTCCGTTCCTTATGCCTGACTGCCAGGGCTCCGCCAGGCTGAGGCCACGTGCACAGCCAGCCTCAGTGCTCTGCACCCTGCCCCAAGCCCATTGCTACCCTTGGGTCAGAAATAGGCCAAGGCAACTCAGACATGCCCATGCAGAAAGCCCTGGGTGCTGTGTGCCATCAATGTTCTCCAGGTGACCATGGGGGAATTCCCCAAACTAAGGACCAAGCATGACACAGATGCTCCTGGGCTATAGCAGCGGACGGCATTTTCCCAAATGAGAACAGGGGATCCATAGCCCTGTGTCCACATGTTTTACGTGGATGGTCATGATGCCAAAGTTGGCTCACCTGATAGCCTTGGGGGCCTAGATACCCACTTGTGACCATACCCTGGTTAGGGGTATTGCCTGGGCTCCAGGCCTCACCCCTGCCCCCCCAGAAACAGTGAGAGAAGTACACTGCCCGATCAGACAGGGCTGGTCACACTGAAAACCCATGGGGCACCCTGTACTTCCTCCCCCAGAACCCAGGCCACAAGAGGACAGGGCAGGCAGGGCCGCAGCAAGCGTCCTGTCCTCCCATGAGAAACCACGCCTGCATCGCAATGTCCTACCTCACGGCGTCCAGTCTCTTATTCTGCCGGATGAGTTCAATGAACTCCTGAATCCTTAGGCTGAACTCCAGGCAGCTCTGAGGGCAAAGACAAGAGCAGAACTTAGACAGCACACCACGTGCTATGCCATGTCCACCAGCAGACCCCAAGACCAAAGCCCTCAGCCCCTCAGACAGGCACCTGGAAGGCAGGTGGACGCCCAAACTGCCACTTCAAGCTGCAGCAGACTCTTTCTAGCAGAACCAACTTGGTTCTGAGAGTCAGAGCCCAGCCCCTTCTCACACAGCCACAGAGGGGTATGATAGCCCCACGTTTCTACCCCAGCGTTGATGACTGAGGACGTACCCAGGAGCTCAGGCCTGGGGGACACGGGGGGAGCGGAAGCAGCAGGTACAGCCACTCGGCAGCTACAGAAACCCAGAAAAGGTGTCTCTCAGGGTGGAGCAGGAGCCACGGGAGGTTGCCAGGGGCTGTCCCCAGCTCACAAGACACATGACTTACGTGAAGGAAAGGCACCAACCCCTCCTCAAGGACAAAGGGGCTTTCTGGGTTCTATTCAAATGTCATCACAGTCCTAAAAGCACATGAGCACATGCCAAAATTTTCTTCACCTAAATGTGCTCCTTTATCCCCCTGGACCTTGGAACATTCTGTCCTACAGTAGGAACTGGGTGCCACCCACGCCAGAGACTACACTGGGAGACACCTGTGGAGAGGAGATGGTGCCCAAAAGCACAGGTGTGGGGTGCTGCCTCACAGGGGAGCCTGAAGCAGTTACAAGCGGGGAGTAGTAGCCCCAGGCCTTGCCGAGCAGTGAACACTCCAGCAAAGACTTATGGATGAGGAGCCATACGCCCGGGGAGAAGGCTCCAGGTACAAGAGCCAGCGCCCAGGCCCAGGCGCATGGGGTATAAGCTCCTGTCTCAACTTTGAGGCCCAGGTCCAGATGGTGAGGGGTGGATCCCCTAAAGAGCAGAAGGGAGAGGGCTGGGTTCGGGGCTGCCAAGAGGAGGGCACTATGCCAGAGGTGGGAAGGCCAGGGTTAGGGGTTAGGCTCTGGCAGGACAGAGTCCCAAGGTGCGTCTGCCACAAGAGCTCTGCCTGTGACTCAAGAAATACTACAGAAGCCCACACTAACTCTGAAACCTTAGTGATATCAACCCAGTCTGGGCTGAAACTCTTGTGGTTGGGGTAAGCAGCAAAATTAACTTTTGCCATCTTGGATGAGAAGCTAGGTTTTACAAAAGGGATGTTTTAAACCTTAAGGTCAATATGGTTTCAGAGCATACTCAGGACTGTCCACCAGAAATGGGATATATGGAGTGAATTGAGTAAGACAGGTCTTACGGTTCTCCTCATTTGTCATTCTCAGTTCCATAGCCTCCAGATCAAAAGATGGCATAAACAGAAATTCTACACAGCAAGCAAATAAATCAACCCCCAATGTCTAAAATTCAAATTCAAAGCTTGTCCATAACAAGTCCTTTCCCATTTAGCCTCTGCCACATGTACACAGGTATTATGAGGGACTGTCCTTCACCTTGGCCCACCCCGCCTGCCAGCCCCATGCCCAACACACAGGTACCTACAACAGAGACTCTGAGGGTGGACTGGGCTGCCCAGACCCAAGAGTCAGCCAGAGCACCAGAGAGCCACTTACCTTCCAGAGTAGGACGCAGACATGCCATGCAACAGGTGCTCAGAGCAAGGATGGATGGAGGGGGGTGTCCCTGACCCCTTCTCCTCCCCTCCCCATGCCTCGGCCCACCCCTCAGCACCCAGGCAGACAAGTATACAGGCTGGACACAGAATTCCCTTGCTTGCTCCAAGCTGCAGCAGGAGTCTGTCTGACTCCGTGTGTGAGTACCAGCTTTGGTACAAACCAGTGAGGAGGAACAAGGTCACCCACAGGGCTCCCTCCAAGCCCTGGCCCCACTGATAAGTGGACGGACTCTGGTCGGCTGTCTATTCTCCCCACCTGGGCCACGCCTTCCTTGGGCCCTAGCTGCCTCCCAGGGGCCCCCCAATGACCACAGATTCTACAGCAAGTGGTGTCATTCAGCTGCTGAAAAGTGGGGAGGAGCCACTGTGTGGACATTCTAGAAGGGCAGTGCTTTGGGTAAACTCTAGGTTACTGCTTCACAAAATGGACTTTTTAAACCCTTTATTACTTATGACAGCTCTTTGCTCTAGTGGGTTAACTTTCAAATAGTTCACTAATAGGTAAGTATGTATATGTAGTGAAAATTAGGTATTCGGACTCAATACCATGAGTCCACACAGTCACAAAGTGTGCAACACCAACTGCACTGTGCACGCTCTGTGACAGGCCTGGCACTTCCACAAACATGCATCATACAGACCACTGCTTCTGCTGTCCTGCGGGGTCAAGAGCCCCAAGTCAATCCAATAGATACTAACTTGGTATCCCATTATTTTAAAATTTATTTTCCGACTACGTGAAACTTACGGCTCAAAACTTTCTTCTCCCATCTAGATGCTCAAGACTGCCCTGAGGGACCCATCAGTGCAGTGTGTGGCTCTTCCCTGGCTCCCGTGTGCACACGGACTGCACAGACATCGTGTATCTGGCTGTGTTCAGCAGACATTCCAGATGGACATGTTTGTATGTCATTCGGTAGTCTTCAAGATGCACTTGGGGACAGCTATTTTTATTCCATTCAATCCTGACTTCTTTAAACACAAGCAACGCTCATTTGCCGGGTGTGCACTCAGCGCTCTCGTCTCTGACCCGGCTGGCCCCACGCTAGCTTCAGACTACAGCCCGTGTGGCATAGCCCAGGCCAGCCTCGAGGCCTCTCCAGCAGCTGTCTGGTAGGTAGCTAGGCTTATAGAAATACCCCGTCAAGACGGAGGGATCCTATCTTCCCTCTGACATTCATAGAAAAACACCCGGGGAGAGCTTCCACTGCGAGGTGCATTCCCTCTGGGAGGGAGCGTGGCTGGCGCTGTGTGGGGTGGGTCAACACCAACTCTGGCCTCCCTTTTAGGGTCTCCATACCAAGATCCTCATTCTCTGCAGGGAGCCACAGGCTGCTGCACTTTTCACCCCGTCTCTGAGTGGCAGAGAGGGTCCCTCTTGGCTGATGACTATGTGACCCCAACAAGCTCAACCAGGGTGGTATAAGAGCAGTGCTCAGTTTAGAAAACAGAAAACAGTATTTCTAATGGAGGTGGGGTTGGATGACGTAAGTTAAAATATTTCTGTAAGCTCTAGGCAACATCTTTTAGTAAGCAGGTTTACAGTCTGTAGTTTACATTTAAGAGCCTATTTCTCAAGCCTCTAGTGGTCTCTAGAGAAGTGTGTATTCAATAAGAACACCACAGCCCAGGGCTCTACAGCCTCATGAGAACAAGGACTTCCGACCAGCTTCCCATGTCTCTCAGCGCTGGGGGACCACGGAACAGGCCCAGGTGGAGTGGGACCGACCCGCCACCTGGCTCCAAGCCCAGCAGCCTGAATGTGCTGCCTGCACTTGGCCAGCCTCCTGCACCCCACCCCTTGCCAGAACACCAGTCCACACCCTAATGCAGGAGGTGTACTTTTCAGGGTCTTAACTTAAAAAGTGAAAAACCACCATCAAACCCCCAGCAAACCAAATAATTACCACTTTACACCAAAACCAAATGACTGCAAAGCAACAGGAGAGGGCACGTTGGTTCTAGAGCAGGTGGTGTAGCTCCCTCCAACCCAGCAGGGAGCCCTGCCTCACCCGGGAGCCCGCGCACCTTCATCTTGCGGAGCCGGGACTTGTTGTCATGGCACCAGGCCAGGCAGGTGGCTGTTTCACGCCTCTCCAGGGACTCCTCCACTTCTTTGGCTGTCAGGAACATCTCAATATTCACCAGGTCCTTAGAGGAAGGAGGTGGCTCCGGTTAGAATCACCTGGCTCAGGACCCCATGCCGCTCCCACGCCCAGCCTCTGCAGGGCCCAGCCCAGCTCCTGCCACCGCTCATGGCACACCTCCAGTCCACACCCAAGTTCCCTGCTCAAGAAGACCCCTCAGGGGTCCATGGATAGCCCGGAACTCTGGGAGCGAGAGTGCCGAACTTCCCACCGACCTGAGAACAGAAGGGCCCACGAGGACTGAGAAGCTTGGTGCGGCTCACATGCCACGTAGACAGCAGCTACCTGGGCAGGGGAGCCAGGCTGAGCCTGTTGCAGGGGTGTAGGGGACCTGGGCCAGTAGAGGACACATGTGGACTGGTCTCATCACCCCCTTCCCGGCAGCCCCTCCATTTCAAAATAAACAGTAAGTGAATAACACATAATAAAAAAATCACATTATGGCTAATATTGCAGCAGTTAAAACCAATAATTTATTAAGAAAACAAGAAGAAATGAGGCAACCTACAGGCTTGGCATCAAGACTCTGCAAGTGGCCAAGTACAGGCTGGGTGCCCAGAGTCCAGCTGTGGCAGCAGGAGAGCAGCCCACCCGCCCCTGGGCCAAAGGGAACCATTTGTCCAGGGCCAGCTCTTCCAAGAAGGTAACCCAGGCCCCTCTCCTGGGCCTCACCAGCCGCTGCAAGGCTGGCAGTGAGAGTTTGGGCCAGCCCCATTCAAGAGCAGTCTACGTCCATGGTCCTTATGAGCAACCCCTGGGGGTACCAGGCCTTCCTCAGGAGCCATGGTGGACTATGGGATCTTATATGGCTTAAGACCCCAACTGCCCATGGCAAGGCCAGACGGGTCACCAGGCAGCTCCTACAGCATCACGCCTCGCTGGACGTGGAGACATGGGGGAGGAGGCCATGGGGGTGTACTGGGGCCTAGAGGTTGGAGACCAGAGCTGGGCTGGAACCTAACTGGCCCTCAGTGGCCTTGTGGCACTGGACAGGTGCCCAAGCTCAGGAGCCGGCCGGCCAGGTGCAAGCCCTGCTTTGACACTTCCCGGCTGTGGAACCTGGGCAAGTTTCCTAGTCCTTTTGGGCCTTAGTGTGTTGTCCTTTGTCCTCAACTCATAAATTAAGTGCCATTGTGTGACTGCCACCACAACTATACACACATTCCTGTGCTTCGGTTTCTCCACTGATTAAGCGGGGAGAAGGAATTTTAATGCCTCACAGGTGTGTTTTCTGATATAGTTTCTTTGACAATTCACTCTCTTTTCTGGAACCCGAACATTGGGTCTTTCTCACAAAGTTTGTTTTCTTCTCTATTTTCCAACTTCGCTTTTTGATTTTGCTCTAAATTCCAAGAGATGGTTCCTGGCCTGTCTGCTGCCCACATGTCCACTTCCAATTGTGTATCCTCCATCAGCACAGCCTCCGTGTCTCTGTCTCTCTGGGATCTTTCTGGTGGCCACAGGGGCTCGGGCGGGCAGCATAGCAGAGGCAGGACAGAGACGACCCAGGCCAGGGAACGAGCACGTCGCGTGTGCACATCAGAGCCCTTGAGGAGCCGGGGCAGAGGGAACGTCTGTGAGTGGAGACACCAGAAGCTGGTCAAGGCTGCACGGTGTCCAGGAGCACCAGCCCTGGTCACTGACAGAGGACCATGGGTGCTCTACCATGACGTGTCAGCTCGCTTGTACTCGGGGGACACCACACCCCACAGGGCAGCCTCAGAAGCAACACTGACACCTGCACAGGTCTCAGTGGGGCTCCTGCCCCCAGAGGGCATCGTGTACCTGAACACAAAAAGAGCCACACACAGTTCCCTCCTGGTGGGTGAGACAGAGGACACAGACATAAGCAGGAAAGCACCTCGAAGCACGCTGGGAGAGGGATAGACAGGGAAAGGGACACCATTCTACCTGAGGTGGTTAAGGAAGGCTGCTCTGGGGAGATGCCTGAGTGAGGCTCGGGGCAAAGGCCTTGGGCTGGAGCAGGTGAGCAGAGAGAGGTGGCTGAGGAGCAGTGTCCAGCTCACCTTTCTTAGAGGTCAGTCTGATGGCGAGGGAAGAATGGGGTAGGGGTGCCCAGAGTGGACACCAGGCCCAGAGAGCACATCACGTGCAGACAGGCAGGCTCTACAGATGCCTGTGTGGGAGTTAAGGTTGGCAGGGCTCAGGCCCATCACACCCCAGATGGGAGTCACATACAAATGGTGGGAGTTAAGCTATGAGAAGAGACAGGATCCCTGGGTTAGACAGAGGGGCCAAGATGGGCTTGAAGAAGCCACAGTGGGAAGGCCGCAGAGGGGACGCTGTAGCTGAGAGGGCACAGCAGGGAGGATGCAGACCGGGGAGGGTGCAGCAGGGAAGCCAGAGGGGAGGCTGCAGATGGGAGGATACAGTGGGGAGGCCGCAGTGAGGAGGGTGCAGTGGGGAGGCCACAGCGGGGAAGCCACAGAGGGGAGGCCGCAGTGAAGAGGGTGCCGTGGGGAGGCTGGCTGACATGAGGAAGGAGCCTCAGGGTGGGGGGAGACTCGGTGGTTGCTACGCACATGGCTGGGTAGGGGGAGAGGCCATAGCAGGCGGTCAGAGGAGACAGCTAGGGAGCGTCCTGCCCAGGACCTAGGACCATGAAGGGACACTGCTCCCAGAGACTCTGCCACTAAAGGATTCCAAATGTTGTCATTTCAGTTAAGAAGGGACACAACATCACCCACATGAAGACGGGTGAGGCTGTGCACCAACGGAGGGATCTGGACAGGAATGAGGGCCAGGCATGCATGCTGGCCTGTAAGGTTCCAACTGTCCTGGGCCCCCACGGTGGTGGGTGACTGCCCGACAACAGAGGAGCTTTCCCCAGCTACCTGGGCCCAAAGTTGCAGCTAAGTCTGAAAAGGCCAGGCAAGGAGAGCCGAGGCCACAACTTCAATACCACCCAGCATGCTTCTTTCAGAAGCTCTCGGCTGGAACATGTTCTGAAGGCAAGAGTGTTGCTTAATTCTATAGCTGTAACATTGGTACCACTAAAACAGACTCGGCTGGGCACAGTGGCTCATGCCGTAAACCTAGCACTTTGGAAGGCAGAGGCGGGAGGATCACTTGAGCCCAGGAGTTCAAGACCAACCTGAGTAAGAGTTAGACCCCGTCTCCACCGTCTCCACAAAAAATAGAAAAATTAGCCAGGTGCGGTGGCACGCCTGTAGTCCCAACTACTCAGGAGGCTAAGGTGGGGGGATTGCTCGAGGCCAGGAGTTTGAGGTTGCAGTGAGTGATGATGGTGCCACTGCACTCTATCCTGGGCAACAAAAAAAAATTAGGGAAAAAAAAATAGCTGCATGGAAAATGCACCATATCTGAGATAAACCCAAAGCTCCCATGATAATAAAGCAGTGACAGAAACATGTCTAAGTGTGTCACTCCCGGAAAGGCAGGTATCAAGTGGGGAAAATCCCTTTCTACATTTTCCTAATCAGAGCATGTTTAAATGACCAAACGCAAATGAGAAGCACCTATAGTCATTTTTAGATACTGACCTTCCTTATTTCAAAAAGCTAAAACCCGAGAACGTTTAGGTGAAGGGGGTGGGGCCCCGAAACTTGACAAGGAAACTGCTAACCAGGACACAGACACGCATGCTAGGTGGGAAACAGCAGGTGGCTCCTGTGCAGAGCCACCCCGGGACATGTCTGCCCCTCGAGCACGTTCCCTGACCCACCTCGATGCCGCTCTGTCGCGCCAGCTTCACGGCCGTGTTGTAGTAGCCGCAGCGCAGCAGGTGTTCCACCATCATGCGGTCCATGCGCTTCCTCTTCCACATGCTGGCCGCGGCGGGCTGGTCGCTGCTGTGCTCCTTGAGGTGCTCAATCCTACGCTTGCACAGTTTGGCGCTTTCGTCCTCAGCCTGGATGGACTCCACTGCCTGAGCCACGCACACACAACAAAGACCCATTCAGATGGGGACACACCTCCACAGCCCCAACCCCATGAGAAACCAGGCTGCCACAACCCTGCATGCTCACAAAAAGAAAAGCAAGGAGAAATAAAGGTTGGGGGCATCATGGGACTGTATGATAGAATAAAAGGAACAGTGTTCTGCATATGCCCACCAGGCAAGTTTGTGCTGATCTAGGAATTCCTGGCAGGGGTATGTTAAAATCCACCACGTTGTACGTTTGCATCTTCTTTTTGGTTGTGTTATTTTTTGCTTTATGTATTCTGAAGCATGTTGCCAGATGCATACAATTTTAAATTTGTTATACCCTGCTGCTTATTATTATAAAGTGACTTTTTAAAATTTTTTATAATACTTTTCTTCTAAAGTCAATGTTGTTCAAAATTAAAACTAAATAGAAACGTTCTATACCTGCACAGTTCAATACAGTTGCCATTGAAGTATGGCCAATGCAACAGAGGAAATGAATTCTTAATTTAATTTAAATTTTAGTAGCACACATGGCTAATGGCTAGGTATTAGTGTGTATCTAGGATTCTGGCTAAAAGAAAACTAAAAGAAAATTCAGTTTTCTTTCAGCACATTCCACTATTTTTAGCTTCCAATTGCTGTCAGCTGTCAGGCTATTTGTTGCTCTTTTGGAAGTGATCTTTCCCCCCAGCTGCTTTTAAGACTTTTTTCTTTGTCTCTGTTTTCTTTAGTTTTGCCATGAGAAAATCCTATGTAGGTTTATTTTCATTTATTCTGTTTAGGATTCTGAACTGGTGACTTTATTCAGTTCTGAATATCTTCTCATCCTTCTCCCTATGCCATCTCTGCCTACCCCCATGCTCTGGTTAAACACAGCGGACATTTCTGCTCTATTCTGTCTCTCTTACTCTCTTACGTACTTGCATTTTTTGAATCTCTGTGCTGCATATTCTAGATAATTTCTAGATAAAACATGATACTTTCAGTAACATGCTTTAAAATACCTTATCCCACTTTCTGACTTGTTTTCAGTGGGCAGATTAGTCCCAATAACAAACCCCATGTGCTATTTCGAGGCACAATTCTAAAAATAATAAATTAATCCGCTATACATCTTGGCCTCCCTTCTGTCTGGGCTTGGGACACTTCTGTAGCCAAGACAATGGTCCCTACAGGAACAGAAAGCTGGCCTGCTTAGCCTAATAGTGACACTAGGACATAGCATGGGAGGGGGCCCCAACACTGCAACCCCAACACTGCAACCCCACATTCCCACCATAACAGCTCGTCTCTCCATGTTAGGACTTCCTGGCCAGTTACGCCCCAGCTTCCACAGAAGACAGCTCATTTTCAAGACAAATTGGGCGTCCTTCCTGGCTGAGGAAGGATGGCCCAGAAGCAGAACTGACCTTCCTCTTGAGGACACTGAGTTTCTCCACCACGCCATCCAGTAGGCTAACCACAGAGTCCACGGCAGGGCAGCTGCTCAAGGTCTTCTCCAGCTCTGCCACCACCATGGTGACGTGGCTCGTCTCCCGGTCTATGTTTTTCTGAGCAGCTCGAAAGCGTTTATTCAGTGTCTCATAGGGAACCTAGAGAAGAATTCACTCGATTGGTGTGTGAGCACCACCAGCCCCAAGCTCAGAACACACCACATCTCCTTCATGGCACGTTCAATGTAAAAGTCAGACTTTTAGTCCTCACAAAATATGTCTACTCTAAAACCTAACCAAGACCCTTACAAAGGCCTTGGTGAATGGAGGGACAGTCCACATCCCTGGACAACACAACTAATACAAAGACGTATATTGTCCCAAATCTACAGACAGAGCGCAACTCCAATTTTCTCCAAAAGATTTTAAAGTGCATATTGACAAATTAATCCCAAAGTCTCTCTAGAATAACAGTTAAGGAATGACCAAAAAGGAGAGTGGTAACTAACGGGAGCTTTATTCTATCAAGACAGTAAAACACAGGATCAACTGGTGACTACCAAGTCTGTGTAGCAGAGACAACACTACAAGAGGCCAACCAGTACAGGGTCAAGGATACACAGGGCATGCAGTTCACACTGATTAGGGTTAAATAAAGTGAAGCCATAAATGTTCATGAGAAATTATGAGCGCACACCAAATGTGTCTCTTCCATGAGAGAATGCTTGCTTTATGCCAATTACAAAATAACCTATTCCCTATGGAAAATTAGGAAAATAATAAATACACACAAAAAAAATCTTAAAGTCAATGTTATTTTTCTGTCCTCCTAGAGAACTGCTGCTGACATTCTTCTCTGCCCATTTGCTGTGCCCCACGAGTTTGAACACAACAGACCAGGCCGTGTGTCCACCAGGAAACACTGTTCACACCAGCTGCACTGGTGGCTGGCAGCGTGACCACACCTCACCCTTACAGTGTTGTTGGTTCTGACTTTGCTGTCACAATGGTGCCTGAAGGAACACGAAAGAGAAGGAGAGAGTCTCCGGGAACTGCCAGCTCCACCTACACTGGGCAGGCACTGACCCTGCACCAGCCACCATGCTTAGCAGGGAGGCCAAATGAGGAAGGCAGGGCCATAAGGAGGGAGACCTAGACTGGCTGGGTCTCCCAGGAACAAGGACAGTTGGGGAGACAGCAGAGAGGAGACTGACCTCAGCCAAAGATAGAGCCACACAACAGGACTCTTCACCAAAGACTAACTTTTCTTCCTGGAAATGGCGACATAAGCCTGGTGGCAAGGCCAGCACTATGCTTGTCCCCTAGCTGCCACTCCCCATTCAGCCTCCCCAGTCCAGGCTGCCCTCTGCCCAGATATTCCCTGGAGACAATGTGGACCCACAACGGGTGGCAGTATGCGGTATGTCCACATTCCTGTTCACACCTCAGGTCTTACCAACAAAAGGACAGAATGCTCCTAGACGAGCAACATCTGCCACACTGGGAGGCCTGAGCAGGCAGCAGCTGACGTTACTGTCTGCTACCTAGCAGGGACTCACACGTGCTGGTCTTCCAATATCGAAAAGGAGGGTAGGGAAGCTATCAAACCATGGCATATTTAACACACTGACAACACAGCAGGAAACGGGGGACAAGCTCGAAGCGAGGCGCTGTGTGCCGCACATGCTCTCCTGGGACGGGCTCAGCAGCAGTGCTGGCCGTCACTCCGGAGGCTCTGCAATGTGGGGCCAGGGAAGAACAGGTGCTGCAGAGGGGCCAGCACACCCAGGCCAGCTAGAGCGGTCTGTGGGACCCCCATCACCCCACATTGCCTGCCTTCAAGAAGATTTTTCCCAAGGATTCAGTACTTCTTGTGGGGGGAAAAAGGCATGGTGGGGATTCTTTTTTTCCTCCTTCTATATCCAGTGGACAAGGAAGTCACAACAGATAGCACTTTAACACCGTCCCTGGCACATAGTGAGCGCATAACAAACATGTGATGAATGAATAAAAGTAGACAAAGCACAAACATGAGACCCCGCCCCCCCCAGGGTAAGGTGCCAAAAGCCTCCCCCAAGGTCCTATACTCCCCTACCTGACACCGTTCCCAGTGTAACTCTCCCCTGCTCGATTCTATTTGGGTGTGTCCTGCCACGAGATGGAATTTCTGCAGGGCATAAAGCGCGCTTAGTCTTTGCTCTGACACCAGGGTCCCACACAACCAGGACAGGAAAGTCTTTGTGAGGAGACAAGGTTGCACAGCCATCTTCACCCAGATTAACTCAGCATCTGCATCACAAGCACGTTCCCAAACAGCCACCAGGAGAGATCTCCCTGGATGGCCCCAGCCGCATCCGAGGCCTATGTAAGAACTAGGCCTTTCCCAGCTTTACAGCCTCTTGAGAACGTGGTCACTAGGGAAGCACCTTTACAACTCTTCTGCATAAGTCTAAAACTACTTGAAAATGAAAAATTTAAAATAAAACCAAAACAAAACAGGAGCAGACAGATCTCAACACACGTGTGTATCTGCCAGGCTCCGTCTGGAAAGCATGAAGGACCAGGAGGAAAGGTGCTGAAGCTGAGAGTCCGTGGGCACTCACAAACCCTGTGCCCTTTCGGAGTTCTGATGCTTTCTAATCCATGTGCAGGTATAAATTTTATTGCTTTCAAAAGAGAGCCCCGGTTCCAGGGACACGAGGGGCTGAGTAGTCAGCTCTACCCTGATAAACTTGGCACAGGCTTCCCTGAAGGCCGAGACACAGCATCCAGTAATCACCACCAGGCACCCTTGGGTGTACCATGATGGACAGGCAAGGCCAGGACAGAAGACCATACATAAGCACAGGAAAACCAGGAAGGTGGCTCCATGTGGCAGCTCTCGCTCCCTCCCACTAGGGCTCGCATGCCCCAGGAGGGCCCAAATCAGGGCCCTGCAAGCCATCATGGGGAGATGGTCAATTGTTTCCTGTCTGACCTAGACTGACACTTTCATTAAACAAATAAAATTGAATTACTAAAAAATGAGCTGAAACAAATCCCAAGATACATAATAAATAAAAACTCCAAAGTTTTATTATCAGATTTAGACATTAAAATTATATTTCAATAGGGCCAGTCATGGTGGCTCATGCCTTTAGTCCAGGACTTTGAGAGGCCAAGGTGGGAGCATCGCTTGAGACCAGGAGTTTGAGATCAGCCCGGGCAACATAGTGAGACTCTGTCTCTACAAAAAATTTTTAAAAATTAGTCGGACATGGTGGTGCACACCTATAGTCTCAGCTATTTGGCAGGTTGACGTGGGAGGATCACTCGAGCCCAGGAGTTCGAGGCCATGGTGAGCCATGGTCATGCCCCTGGACTCCAGCCTGGGCAACAGAATGAGACCCTGTCTCAAAAAAAAAATACATTTTAATAGATATAATCAAAGCAATCATAAGACAGGAAAGGGAAATTCCAGCATGTGCCAGGTGAGCAGTGCAGATCCACAACAGTAGCTGCAAAGCTGGGTGAGGTCCCCCACCTCAAATGCCCACCACAGACACCAAACACAACACTAGCACGGCAACGGCTACTGGGTCCCACATGATAAACGAGCTGGCTCCGTGTTAGTGAACTAACCTAACCCATGTGGACGACAGCATGATAATTCGAAGGAGGGACTTGTCTGAGTGGTTCTTCATTTCAACAGAGGAGCTCAACCCACAGAGCCAATGGCAGAGCAAGTTCCACAAGCTTGGGATATCCATTCTTAACTTTTATCCAAAAAAAGAAGCAGGTGATGCTGTAATATTCACCTTCAGTCCATCATCAGCACCCAGTCCTAACAATTCATAATGTAAGGTCATAGTCGAATTTAACTATCTTTTGATGAGAGAAACCAACTCACGATCTGGTACACTTGTGGGGTGAAGGCAACACAATAACCATAAAGTATCACCAGGGGGTGTGAGGGCCCACTGTGCTCATGCAGGGCACAGCCTACACCCCACACGACACAGACTGTATCCCTGGGCTGCCCTGGGTTTTCACAGATCTGTCAGTTACAGCTCCTACATGCTCACTGTCAACTTCTAAACATCCTCCTCCAGACCTACGCCAGACTCCAACTCTATTGGGCAACAAGGCCACCACTCCTGATCCTGACCTCCAAATGGCCCCAGCCTCGATTTGCAGCTACTCTTCCCAGGTGAGGACTCACACTCCCTGCTTGTGGCTCTTAGGGCCCAGCCCACCTCTGCTGCCCCGCCCCCAGCCTGTCTCACCTGTCCCACCATCCACACCTTTGTGAAAGCGCCTCTAGCCTCCCTCCTCCTCATAGCGCTAGTCAGGTGCCCAGAACTCGTGGGTACTCCATCTAAATTCAGGGATGTGCATGGCAGCTCCTCCCACTCCTGCAGGACTCCTAGAGTTCACATCACATGTGCAGCTACTGAACCAGAGAGCAGCTTCCCATGCCAGCATTCCTCCCAGCATCCATTCCTCCCAGAGAAACATTGTGGCCAGGCCTGGGGAGCAGCCATCACTCTTCAACTTCTTCCCACAGGACCAGCACTCGACTCTCTCCTGTCTAAAAAGCTCCCCACCCCAGGCTTTCCCAAACTGTCCTGGGCTGGCTGGGTACCAAAAGCCGCTTCACAGGCTGCTTCCTAAGGGGCATTTGACAGATGAATGAGTGGGATTTTGGAAATGCTGAAGATTCGAATCCAAGCCAAATTATCATTCAAGAATGAAGACAAAATGAAGATACCTTCAGATATGCAAGGACTAAAAGTTTAGCACCTACAAACCCTTTCTGGGAGGAAAATTACTCAGAGATATTGCTCAGTGAAACAAAAATAATATTAATAAACCAATGAGGGAATATAACATAAGATACAAGAAATAGTACTAAAGGAAAAAAACCAATAAAAGACCAATAAATGAAGATAGATAACATGGCTATAAAGTTAAGAGACCTTAAGAATCATGAAAAAGAAGTAAAATATTAAAAATATATTTCTAGGCCAGGCACAGCAGCTCACACCTGGAATTGTAGTACTTTGGGAGGTCAAGGCAGGAGGATTGCTTGAGGAGAGGAGTTTGAGACCAGCCTTATTAGGAAGATCAAGACCCTGGTCCTACAATCAATCAATAGAAAAATTAGCCTGGCGTGGTGGCTCACGCCTGTAGTCCCAGTTACTTGAGAGGCTGAGGTAGGAGGATCACTTAAGTCCAAGAGTCTGAGGTTACTGTGAGTTATGATGATGCCACTGACTCTGTCTCAAAAAAAAAAACAAACGAAAACAAAAAACAACAAAAAAGATGACAACGAAGAAAAAGAAATAAATGTTCTAAATAGAACCAGCAACAAAAACAGACAAATAGGACTATATCAAACTTATAAACTTCTGTGCAGCAAGAAAAAAACCAATGGAGTGAAAAGGCAACCTACAGAATGGGAGAAAATATTTGCAAACCATGTATCTGGATGAGGGGTTAATATCTGGAATATATTTTAAAAACACCTACAACAACAAAAAATCCAATTGAAATGGGCAAAGGACTTGAATAGACATTTTACCCAAGAAGTACGCAAATAGCCAAGAAGCATGTGAAAAGATGCTCGACATCACTAATCATCAGGAAAATGCAAATAACCACAATGAGATAACTCATATCTGCTAGGATACCTACTTATAAAAAGAAAAGAAGCGTTGGCAAGGGATGTGAAGAAATTGGAACCCTGTGCACTGCTGGTGGGAATGTAAATGGTGCTGCAGCTGTGCAAAAACAGTGTGGAGGCTCCTGAAAAAATTAAAACTGGAATTACCAAGTGCTCAGCAATATATCCACAAAAATTGGAAGCAGGATCTCAAAGAGATATTTGCACATCCATGTTTGCTGCAGCATATTCACAACAGCCAAGAGGCAGAAGCAACCTAAATGTCATCAAGAGATGAATGAAGAAAATATGGTACAGTCACATGTGCATAACGACATTTCGACATTTTGGTCGCAGATGGACAACATGAGGGTGATCTCATAAGATTATGATACCATATTTTTTACGGTACCTTTTTATGCTTAGGTATGTTTAGATACACAAATACTTACCATTGTTACAGTTGCCTATGTATTCCGTACAGTAACCTGCTGTATAGGTTGTAGCCTAGAAGCAACAGGTTATCCCATATTGCCTAGGTGTACACGTGTAGGGCAGGCTATCCCATTTAGGTTTGTGTAAGTATGCTCTATCGTGTTTGCACAACTATAAAATCTTCTAATCACATTTCTCAGAATGTATTCGCATTGTTAAGCAATACATGACTGTATATACATATATGATGGTTAATTTTAGGTGTCAACTTGACTAGTTTAAGGATTATCTAGAGAACCAGTAAAGCATCACTTTTGGGTATGTCGGTGAGGATTATTTCCAGAGGAGATTGGCCTGTGAGTCAGTGGACTGAGAGGGAAATATCTGCCCTCAATGTGGGCAAGCATCATCCAATCAGCTGGGGGCTGGGATAGAATAAAAAAGGAGAGAAAAGGTATTTTCCCCTCTCTCTCTTTTGTAGCTGGGATCTCTTTCTTGTCCTGCCCTTGGATATCAGAACTCCAGCATCTCTGTCCTTGGACTCCAAGACTGACACCAGCAGTCCCCCCCGGTCCTCTGGCCTTCGGTCTTGGACTGAGCCACACTACCAGCATCCCTGGGTCTGCAGCTTGTAGGCGGCCTGCAGTGGTGCTTCTCTGTCTCCACAACTGCCTGAGCCAAAGCCCCTAACAAATTCCCTGTTTCTATATCTATATCCATCTCTATCTATGCTCTTGGTTCTGTCTCACTAGAAAACCCTAATCCATACAGTGCATTATTATTCAGCTATAAAAAGGAAGGAAATCCTGTCACATGCTATGATATGGATGAATCTTGAGAACACTGTACTAAGTGAAATAAGTCAATCATAAAAAGACAAATACCACACAATTCAACTTACATGAAGTATCTAAACAAACTCTTAGAGACAAAGTAGAATGGTGGTTGCCAGGGATGGGGGATAGAGAGGAGAGAGTTTTGTTCAATGGGTATAGAGTTTCCAGTTTTGCAAGATGAAAATGTTTAGAGATCTACCACACAGCAATGTGCATATAGGTAATACTACTATACGGTATGCTTAAAATGGTTAAGATGGTATATTTTATGTTATGTATAAATAAAAATATATTTATTAATACCTTTTTAATAAAAAAACTTAACAAAAACATTTCTAATGACTGATTAAATATAGGCAATGGCACCTATTTCCAGACTTACTGTGAAGCTACAGCAATCAAGCCAGCACGGCGCTGGTCTGGGAACAGGGTAGGTAAGAGGTCAATGTAGGGTGAGAACCAAGAAGGGACCCACATGCGTCCATTTTTTTCCAGCCAAGGGGCCAAAGCAATTCACAGGGTGGGGTGGAATGGTCAGTCTCTGCAACCATGGTGCCAGGACTGGGTGTCCACATGGGAAAAGGATGAACTGCAACCTGCACCTCATACGATCTGCAAAAATTACCTCAAAATGGATCATAGACCCAAACATAAAAGCTAAAACTGTAGAAGTTCTTAGAAGGAAACACAGGAGAAAATATTAATATTACAACCTTGAGATAAGCCAAGAATTCTTAAAAGGATATACAATACACTGACTGTAAAAGGAAAATTGATCAATTAAACCTTATTAAAACTAAAACAACTTGGAAAAACAATTTGAGAAAAGGAAAACATAAGCCACAGAATGGGAGAAAACGTTCATATTATATATGACAAAGGACTTTTATCTAGAATATATTGAGAACTCCAATGACCTCAATACCAATAAACAATCCCATTTTTTAAACAACCGAAAGATTTCAACAGAAACGTCACGAAAGATATATGAAGGGCTAGCAATACATAGAAAGATGTGTGACATCACTATCACATCAGGCAAATGCAAATTAAAAGCACAACAGGAGGTGTTGTGATGGTTAATCTTATGTGTCAGTTTAATTTGGCCACAGTACCCAGACACGCGGCCAAGTATTATTCTCAACGTGTCTGTGACGGTGTTTCTGGATGAGATTACCATTTGAACTGGTACACTGAGTAAAGCAGACTGCCCTCTCCAACGTGGTGGGCCTCATCCTCAGGTAGGAGGAGTGCGACGGACTCCTCCTGCCTGACTGCTTGAGCTGGAACATTGGTCTCTTCTGGCCTTCGGACTCAGATTGAAACACTGGCTCTTTCGGGCCTCAAGCCTGCCAGCCCTCCTGGTTCTCAGGCATCTGGACTCATAATGGAACTACACTTCAGCTCTCCTGGGTCTCTACCTTGCCAGCTGCAGATCTTGTGATTTCTCCATGATCACTTGAGCCAATTCCTTACTGTAAATCTCTCTTTATACACACACAGACACAAACACGCACACGTCCTATCGGTTCTGCTTCTCTGGAGAACCTTGGCACCAGGAACAGTTCAAATTAAATAGGCCATCACCACGTGCTGTCAAAGCTGAGGAACACCTGGACTGTTGGCAGTGGTTTAGACGATCCTTCTAGAAAGAGTTTGGCAGTTTCTTAAAAAGATAAAGAGACACCTACCAGATAACTCAGTAATTCCACTCGCAAGAGAAATGAACATCTAATACTCACAAAGAGACTTGTACACAAATGCTCACAGCAGTTCCAAATGTTCAACAGGGATGGGTAGGCAGACTGCAGTGCACCCCACGAAGGACTCAGACTAGCAATCAAAGGTAGGACTCCCACCGCAGACACAGAAGCAGAGTGAAAGCAGCTGGGCACAGCAGTACACACAGGGCTCCATTCACAGGGCATTCCAACCAAGGCAGGACTCACCTAGAGCAGCGGCCTCCACTGGGGGCAACTTATTCCCCAGGTGATATTGGGCACAATGTGTGGAGACATTTTTGATTTGTCACAACTGGAACGTGGCTTTGAACTGGCCAACCCACAAGACAAAATTAAATGGAACAAAGAAAACCTTATCAATTCACCAAAAGAAATGAAAAAAAGATAAAAGCACACGAAATAGAAAACCAAATAAGATGGTGAGGAATAAGTCCACTGTATTAATAATCATTATAAATGTGGATGGCCATGGAAACATGGTAACATCAGAATACATTTTTCCTTTTCAAAACATCATTCAGAAAAAAGAAAAAAAAAATCACTCAGGAACAGTCAAAAAAAAAAAAGGATAAAGCCGCAGATCAGTACCATCCAACAGAGCTGTAATGACAGTCACATGTGCATAATTTCAAGTTTTCTAGTGGTCACATTAGAAAGTAAAAAGAAACATCTAAAATTTCTTTTAATATATTTAGCCCAATATATCCCAAATATTTTCATCTGAACTCACAATCAATATAAACAATTATTAGATATTTTACATGTTTTCCTTTGTACTCAATCTTTAAAAGCACATAATTTGGACAAGTAACGTTTCAAGCACCCAACAGCCACACAGGGCTCACAGCAGCTGGGCAGACGGTGTTGCTGCAGGAGTGTGACTGGTGAGGCTTGAGGGAATGAGACATACACTGTGGGGAGGGGGGTGTTAACAGGAGCTCCCAAAACTGTGCCTCACCTCTGGACCCTGCTACTTTTATGGATCTATCCTAAAAACCAGCAGTAACTGTGTGCAGAGCTACACAGCATGGATACCCACCTGAACCTGGCCAGCAGTGTGCATGGATATTCTTTAATCGTCTATTAAGCCAAATCATACAAAAAATGCTAATATGCCATCATTTTTAATTTTACTAATTTTTATTGATATAATTCACATTCCATGAAATTCACTCTTTTAACATGTACAATTTAGTGGTTTTTAGTATAATCAAAAAGCTGTGCAACAGTCACCACTATTTACTTCCAGAATATTTTCATGCATAAAGCCCATGCCCACAGCAGTTCCCCTAGACTCAGGCAATCAACTACCAACTGACTTTGTCTTTGTGGATCTATTCTGCACGTGTCATATAAATGTTATTATATTACACGTTACATGGATTTTTGTACCTGGCTTTTCTCACTTAGCATAATGTTTTCAAGGTTCATCCATGTATCAATGCTCCATTCCTTCCACTGTATTAATATACTTATTTGTTTATGCATTTGTAAGTTGGTGGACATTTTAGTTGCTTCTACTTTTTGGCTATTATGAATAACAAGGTTATGAACGTTCTTACACAAAATTTTGTGTGGATATATGTTTTCACTTCTTTTGGGGATACACCTAGAAATGGAATTGCAAGGTCATGTAGTAACTCTATGTGTAACTTTTTGAAGAATTGCCAGATTGTTTTTCAAGATGGCTGCAACAGTTTATATTCCCACCAGCACTGTATGTGGATTTCGGTTTCTCCACAACCATGCCCAACACCTGCTACAGCCATTCTAGTGGGTATGAAGTAGCATCTCATTGTGGTTATGGTTTATATTTCCCTGATAACTAATGACGTCAAGCACCTTCTCATGTGTTTTTTGGCCATTTGTATAACTTCTTTGCAGAAGCCTATTCAAATTGTTTGCTAATTTTTAAATTGTTTTGCCTTTTTATTATTTAAAACTCTTCTTTTTTTTTTTTTTTTTTTTTTGAGACAGAGTCTCACTCTGTTGCCTGGGCTAGAGTGCCGTGGCGTCATCTTAGCTCACAGCAACCTCAAACTCCTGGGCTCAAGCAATCCTCCCGCCTCAGCCTCCCGAGTAGCTGGGACTACAGGCATGCGCCATCATGGCCGGCTAGTTTTTTCTATATATTTTTAGTTGTCCAATTAATTTCTTCCTATTTTTAGTAGAGACGGGGGTCTCGCTCTTGCTCAGGCTGGTTTCGAACTCCTGAGCTCAAACAATCCGCCTGCCTCGGCCTCCCAGAGAGCTAGGATTACAGGCGTGAGCCACCGC
>CAUYSK010088144.1:0-30622 GCA_963575035.1 Avahi laniger | reverse complement strand
TGGAAAATTATCTTCCATGAAACCAGTCCAAAAAGATTGGGGACTGCTGATCTAGAGAATCTCCAAACCTATTAACAAAAGACTTATTTTGTTCATTCATTTATTTATTCAATCAAACAACCACAACGATAACAGCAAAATCCACGCATTAAGCATCTCCTCTGGGCCAGCCACCCTACAGAGCTTGGTTGTCTCTGACCTTCACCAGTTCATCGTCTTGTGGACAGGAAAACATCTTAACAAATAGAAGCCATGAAGTGTTTTACAGGGACTTCAAGATGAGCAAATTTCTTCTATTCACGTCCTTTGTACCCTTCATTTTTGAACACAGACCACTAAAGAGTGAGGACTTGTTGTCCAGAGCGGGAACCTGGTTTCATTAGGTCTGGTATCTGCTCCCTGTCACTGTGTGTGTAAATAATTGCATGTGGCTTAGTTAGGTGCCCCAGATTCTGGGAGTTAGAGAAATTATTCATAGATCTGCCATTAACACTAATGGGGGGTTACACGCACAAATCCTCCACACACCACGAAGAGAATAGACTCTTCTCATTCATACATAATAGATCTGTAGAAAAATTAGCATGTATGCTTTTAGGAGCTGAACTGTGAAGATGTACCTTTTATGGGAAGTATGTAAATAAGGAGAGAGGATACACTGAAGGACAAATGCTGTAATGTGCTCCTTTTCTGATGCCTGGGCACCTTGTCAGTTTTGCTGCTGCATAAAATAGGCCTGTGCTCGCCTCTGCAGAGATTCCCCAGTGCATCCGTCTTCTGGTGCGTTACCGAATTCTCCCGGACACAGCTTACTTTGCCAAATTTGCCAGTTCTCCCGGGGAAAAGGAAGTGGGACAGAGCAACTGATCGGTCAACAAGCAAGTACTAATATGAACCTTTTCCACAGAAGTGCTTCTTCTTTTTCTTAGAAGCTATTATTAAAGTGCCTTATAATTTAAGCTGTCTCAGAAACAAGGAAATACGGTATTCGTTACAGGAGTGCGGATCTTCCCAGTTAGCTGGAGTCATCCCTGGAGGCCTGGAGGCCAGGGAATGGAGGTGCTGGGCAGACTGGCTTTGTCTGTGAAAGGGAGGGGGGCCTTGTCTGCATCTTCCATTTTTCTTCTCCCTGGAAAATGGGGTGCACCTTCACTTTGAGGAGCACACAGTCTACTGGAGAAGAATGAGAAGTCAAAGGAAATGTCCAGATAGTGTGAGAAATATTTGCTAGAAGCAAGCAGAGGCAATACAAGGGTACAAAACTAGAAGCATTAACGCAGGCTTTGAGGCTGTGTGTACCATCTTTCACTGAGTAAAACTCCTGAGATACATTGCCCCAGAAATGACAAAAACCAAGTTCAGCCATAGGAAAATAATTGTAGGTATAAAGTGTTCAAAGTGTGCCTAAGTCAGAGGCACTTGAGTGTGCTCAAGTCTTCTCCTAGAACTGAGAAATTCTTTTGGGCGTGAGGTGTTTTTAATTTAATGTGTTGAGTCAAGCTCAAGACACACATTAATCACAGATTTACTTCCTTCTTTCATAAAGTCCTTAAAGCTTTGACAATTAACACAATGGTTCTACAAGAAGTCCAATCAATGGAGGGAAGGAGTCGAACCAATTATGACCAACTCATGGTTTCATGGTCTTTGTGTCTAAAGGGTGGAGCATTCATGTTAACTCCTGGAGATTGGATCAGTAGGCAGGGAATGGCCCAAAAATTGCCAGCCAGGGGCCAGGAAGCCACCTGGAAATAAAGTCTTGAAAAAGAAGGTGGTGAAGAAATGTTTGAGTGTAGTGCTTTATCTGATTCATGACCACTGTCACCTAACAGCAGTGGACCCTATATTGCAACAACACCCTATTCTGCAGACACCCCTAAAGCTGGCTATAAAACAAAGATAGATCAAGAAGCATGTAGGCAGACACAGGTGCAGCTCTTCCCCTGTGAAGTGTAAGATTTATCGCTTGCCGGAATTCCCAGTCCCAACTCAAGCCTAAACCCCTGCTTTGCCATCCCCTCTGAGAAAAGGGGGGTGCTCACAGAATTCCACTGAAATGCCTGTGGTCCATGGTTCCCAGGGAAAGTGAACAGCACATGCAGACATACAGTGAACCCTCTTCTCATGGAGTCCAGAGACACTGAGTCCTGGCCCTAGCACTGCCTGGTGAAATCACAGCCTTGGAGTGATTTGAGCCACTAGCTTCTGATTCATTGTTCTTCTAAAAACCTAATAGCTCAAATCTTTTTCAGAATCATTGTGTTTTCCTAAAAATGGATGTGCAATGGAATGGATAGGAAAAAAGAGACAAGGCAAAAACCTCAAAGCAACTACTGCAATTAGAATAAAACCAGAGATCTAATAACATGGAAAAACCCATCCCGCCATTAGTCAAAGAAAAAGAATTTAAGTGTCACCATAATCAAAGTGTGCTCCTATCAGGGATAAAACATGGAAATTGACACCTTTGTAAGGAAATCAAGTCAAAGCCTAGAATTACATCTTTTATGTAGCTTAAAATCTCAATTAGACTGTTATTCCTACTATTGATTTTCATCCGGAATGACAGCACTTGGAAGGAGAGAGTTAAAAAAGTAAAAAAAAGAAAGAAAAAAATGAGAAAGATTGAACTGGCATTGCACATGCAAATGAATGCATTATGGTAGTGGGGTTTTTTTTCCACTGAATAAATTTACATTTACATCAGTTAGATCTGATGTAATTCTGCAACCAATGAAAGTTAAATATATACATATTTTGTCATAAAAGCCCTCACAGCTATAACCTTTTGATTAAGATCTATTGTAAAACTAAGAGTAAATTTCAGTCAGCCAATGTAGATTTGACTACTTTTATTACTCATTTTACTCAGAAATATACTTTAACTGGTATTTTACCAATACTCTATAGAAGAAGTCTTCTCTGGTTTTCTGTTAATTCCCTAGATTTTGTAACAATCTCATAAACTGATGAAATTTTATAAACTCTCACCATAAAGAATGAATAATATAAATTGTCTGCTCTTGATCAAGGACGTATGGCTACTATTTACATTTTGCCACTGAACAGAAAATTGATCATGAAATCAAAGGAGTGGGGAAAATTGATGAAGAAATAATTTCCTTTAGCTTAAGCAGTCACTCTACCCCTCCATTTTCTTGCTTATGTTAGCTATTGCAAAAATAGTAAACGCAGTCCTGGGCATTTGACCAGTTCACCTATGGAGGCAGCACCAATTAGTAGGCAAGTAAAACAGCACTGAAACAAGCAACAGCAGCGGCTCTAACGCTCTAAGCGATCTTCCGATGTAATTGCGCTTTGTTTCATCATGGTCACTTCACATGGCAAATTAATGAAGCTCAGATTAGGGAGCTTTGCATGGTGGGACTGTGTCAGGAGTTTTAAACAGTAACCTGCCACTAAGTTATCAAATTTAGGGGAAAAATGTAATTTAAAAGACAAGTAATAATAATCATTTGTTGAGTGTCTATGTGTCAGACACTGTCAGCTGAACTCTTAATTCTCCCCAAAAGCCAACTTTATAAGTAGACATTATAGGTTCCGTAGGTTATAGATGAGAAAACTAAGGAATAGAGAAGAAAACTTCGTGTCTAAATCCCATAGTTTGTAAGTGACGGAGCTAGGACATGGCCCCGCTTGATCTGACTATAAAGGCTGAGCTCTTCCAGTGATAACAGCCGCACCTACAGGAAATTAGAAGAGGAATGGAAATTATCAGCAGAAATCGCAGGAGTGCCTTCTACTAGCAGAAAGAACAATGACTGTGATGGAAAGAATTTCCTAACAGGTCCACTGAAATCATCTTTAAAGATAACCACATTAGAACAATTCTATTACTATAGATCTAATGATGTTTTGGTATCTGTAAGAATCTTTGGCCTTGGATGGCTAACATCCCATAATTCAATAAAAAATTATATAAAATAGCTAGTGGTAGTGATACTTAATATTTGTATTGTGTGTTATGTCCAAAAAATGCTTCTTTACATATCATCTCCCCTGATGCGTATAGGAAAGTGAGATATAAATCATCTCGTGGAACCACACAGGATATTCCAAAAGAAGTTACACAGTAGCTTTTAATTATAATGCATGTTAGAATCATCTTGTGTTCATTAAAATATAGATTCCAAGGTCCCTTCCCCCTAAAAAATGTGACCTGTGGTTTTAGAGCGAGCAGACCTAGGAGTCTGTATTCGTATCAGGCATCTGGTGATTCAGTCGATGGGGCTGGGGAGGGGATGTCCATGTCGTACCTTGAGCAACACTGGTGTATATCAGAGGGTAATGACGTCACCTCACCATTACCCTCTGTGGCAGGGGGAAGGGGGTCCCCTCCCACCACCCCAAAGAGATGGCCACTCTCCTTAGCATGCAGCTATTTTCATAACAGGTGCCTCATGCAGTAAATGCTGGGTGCATGGCTAGTCCCCAGATTCCGTATCCCATCTCTGACTCTTCAGGCTTTTTATTCCCAATATCCACTCAATCCTTTCCTCCTCCTGTTTTCCCTATCTTCTTTTCCACTCTCCAGGCCTTCTAAGCCCTCAGCAGGACCCCACACATTTAAAAAGGCCTTGCCAACAATAAATGGATTTTAAATACCCAGCACCATGTTGGAGTCCATCCCCAGTGCTCAGAGCATGTGCCCAGCAGTTCCGCCAGTTACTTAAAAGCCACAACAGCGTGAAGTTAGGAAATCTTGCAACTCTGTGTACCAGGATCACATTAGGAATTCACCACAGGCCCAGCATACACAAGTCTATTTTCTGGTTCAGGATCCAGGAAGGAAAATTTCAACCTCAGAATCCACATCCTCAGCCTCAAACTCCTCCAGACAGAAGGGAGTCTCCCATACACCAAGCCTCGGGGGTGGCCCTCAGCACACTGGTTTCTGCTGTCTCTCTGCATGTCTGCCTGCCCGGTTTCACCTACAGTACGTCAAGAGCAGGAGCTGTGCCGTATTCATCCCCGAATGCCCAGGGCCTCGCCCAGTGCAAGGCATATAACAGGTGCTCAATAATGCTTTGAAGTAAAAGTCACATCAAAGAAATTAACCAGACAGCAAACTGGGGTGGAGGTGTAGGAATCAGTCTATCATTTCAGCCACCTTTGAGTCTCTGCACTTGTCGCTTCCCCTTCCTTCGCCCAGAAGAAACTAGATGTGCGTTTTCTCCTAAATACACTTATTATAATGCAACCTATAGACTGGCCAAGAAATATCCTTGAATTTGAGCTATGCTCTTTATACATTAGAAGGGAATTACTGCAGTCTTCTATGTGTTGTTTGTTTTGTGTGTTCTTTGATTTTTTTAGAGGAAAATATCAACCTTCTCTGTGGAAAGGCTTCACCCAGACACACTAGGAAGAATGGCTGATGATGTAGGGTCATTATCTCACTCTTGGGCAGTAGTTGGTGTCTCTCAGGTGCTCTGCGATCACCTGTGCACCATCCCTGCAGCACCTGCAGGGAGGTCAGCATTGTACGCCGGGAGGGAAAGAGGCAGGTGGTGCTGAGTCGGGGTTCAAACCTCCTCCTCCAGCCAGGACTGCAGAACGCTTCCTTCAGGAAAGCCTTTGCATATCCTCTGCAGACTTCTGGGTGGGAAAGACCCTGGAACAAGCTGCAAGAAGCCAATTCAATCTGGTTATTTCAGGAGAAAAAAACAATGGAAATTGAACCTGGAAATGTACACTCTGGGGATCCACAAACTCTCCAGCAGTGAGGAACTAAAAGCAATGTTCAAGCCACATGCAGGAGCAGTTCACAGGGTATTTACAAGGTTAATCACCAGTGTCCATCCCTGTTCTATTAGCAGCGCTGTCGTGGGCCACACTCAGTGGGCAGGCCAGAAGACAGGACACAGTTCCTGAGACACCAGTTCCCAGGAGCCCAGCCATGTTTTGCTGCCCCAGTTTGATTCCCTAAGGCAATGGGCGGAGTATGAAGCTGCTTACTTGGAGCAATAACTTGGAGCACAAAGTGATGGATTCTACTTCACTTCAGCCTCCCTCTTCCCAACACACACAAGACAAAGGCGGTGTGAAATTTTAACCTGCTGGATTCACTAGAGAAGTGGCCAGGGTAAGACAGGTTTGCAAACTCAAAGAGCTAAACAGGTGTTTTGGTCACTTTGGGCTGCTGTAAAAAAGTAGCAAAGACTGGGTGGCTTATAAACATCAAAAATATATTTCTCACAGTCCTGGAGGCTGGACGTCCAAGCTCAGGGTGCCAGCACAGCCAGTTTCTTCCAAGTTGCAGTCTACTGACTCCTCATTATATTCGCACATGGCAGGAGCAAGGCAAGAGAGCTCTCTGGGGTCTCTTTTATAAGGGCACGACCCATCCATAAGACTCCACCCTCATGACCTAATCACCTCCCAAAAGCCCTCCTCCTCCTACCATCACATTGGGGGTTAGGATTTCGACATACGAATTTTGGGGACACAAACGTCCAGTCCATCACAGCAGGGTTGTCTCCCTCTCTGCTAGAAGAGCGATAGAGGAGAGGTCGAGAGATGAAGGCTGGAGAAAGCCTCGCACATAGTGGCTTCAGTGGGGACCCAGCAATAACGCCACGTGTGGTCCAAGGACCAGCAGCACCAGTGTTACCAGGGGCTTGTTAGAACTTTGGGTCCCACCAGACGTACTGATGGTCAAAATCTCTAGGGGTGCAGTCCAGGACTCTATGTTTTACTAAGTGCTCCAGGTGATCCTTCTGTGTGCTGAAGACAGAGAAGCACAAGCCCTGGGGTCAGACAGCCTGGATTTGAATCCTGTTCCATCACCCTTCAGCTTCGTGACCTCTCCAGGTCTCCATTCCTTCCTTTATAAACTAGGTATGATAATAATAGTAATAATAACAATACCTCCTTCGTGGGGCTGTTGGGTGGTAAGGATGACATGAGATAATGAGTGTGAAGCACATCTGGCCAATAACAAGCTCTCACTAAAGCTATGCAGAAAAAAATGCAGACGGTCCCCTCCCTAACCCTTAAACCCCACTTCCACCCAGGGCCCATGCTTCAAGCTACCATCCAAGATTAACTCTTGGCCCACTGTCACTCTAACTCACAAAGAAACTCAGATCTCGACACAGCAATTCATGAGCCATTCATTCATGAGTCACAGGCAGCCCACAGGCATCATCTTTCAGTCCCCCACTAAAACTTTCACACCCCTCAGCAGCTTGGAAATCAGCTGTGGATTCTGCCAGTCTTGTCTTGGAATGGTAGGGGAGCACTTGACGTGTCTTCCCAAGAAGTCAGAAACTTCCAGAGAATCACTACAATGTCTGGAAGTGCTTATGAAAACAGCGGGCTCGAACTCACTTCTCATCTTAGATTGGCTGATTAATAAACATTTGTCAAGTACAGGAAATGAATGAAATTCATTCAACTTGGAAAATACAGTCACAGGTTACGGTGGCAGGAGATTGGACTGGGTTTCTTCTCTTAGTTCACTGCAGAGATTTACTTATGGTTCATAGATTCATTTAGAGAAGCCAAGGCAGCTTGGTTTATTGTGGCACGCTGCCAGTTTTATATGTATGCTAAACAGGCTCCTTTTCTTAAAAAAATTATCACCATTTTTAACATAATTTTTAAAAATACTTTAATGCATTCCTTAAAAAGTCATTACAAAAAAACAAGGAAAGATTAACATAGCATGGATTCATTCAGGCTATTGTTAGAGAAAGTGAAAGTGATCATGACTTTTGAGTGTGTGTGTGTGTGTGTGTGTGTGTGCACGTGCACGCGCGCGTAAACAAAAGGCAGGGGGTGGCAGGGGGGGGGTTAGATTCCAATAGAACAGAAAAAATATTCACACAGATATAGATATAGATATAGACACAGACAGATACAGACATAGATATAAATACGCAGACACATGAGAAAAGATCTGAGCTTTTTTCCTTTCTCCAGCCCTGCAAAGACCTAGAAGGGCTCCATACTAGTGCTTCTCAAACTATCTGTGGTGAAGAATGGTTTCTGCTTTTTCATTTCTTACCTGTCATAAACCAATACTATAAATACTCTAAAATGAATTATTTTTAAAATAAAATTAAATAAATGCACACAAAATAAATGGCACTCTCCTAGCAGACTACTCTTCCCTCAAGCTTGCCTTTGTGCTGAAGGAAGAAACTAGACACCAAATCATATAAGAACCCACACCTAAAATTCCAAGACTATCAAGTGAGCAAAGAATATGACATGGTTGCCCAAAGAAGTGGGTGACAGTGATAACAGAAATAGAACAGCTCCCTTGCCCCTCCACGCCTGCCAGGTGCTCCGGCATTCAGGGAAGAGCCCACCAATTTCAAGGGTGCAGACACGTTCCAGTGGCCAGCAGTAGCTCAGCAGAGACCAGTACAAAGGCCACAAGAAAACCTCTTATTTCCTTCTACTTTCCCTTTTTTTTTCTGGTCGAAAGCATCATGAAGATTCACATACTCCCAGTGGGTATGGGGATATGGCAAGCTGTAGTGTGCGTGTTTGTTATTTATCTTCTCTTTTAATTATACTTATTTCTCTAATCTTGTGCAAATAGTTGTTATAAGAAGCAAGGACTAGGGAAACAGGGCTTGCTGTAACATGTGAATTCCTAAGTTTGGCAAGGACACACGTCCAGAGGGTAAAAGCAACATCTGGGGCCTCTGGGTGGCAATATTGACATAGGAGGGACGTTGACCTCCTAGATGCCCTAAAATTTCTTCTGTTATCTGCTGTTCTGCTCTTTCACCTCCTTCTCTGCATATACTCCTTCGATGGTACCATTGGTTCCTCAGATGGACACCACTTGCTGCCTCTGCCCACAACGCTCCATTTTTGTCATTTCTTTTGGCAGAATTGGCTTTATTTGTGGCCTGTGGCTTTTTTGTGCTGGCCCTTTCTCTCTTAACTGTGTCTATTAGAAAGTATAACCTGTAAGTATGAAGCAAATAAATACAATAGTGATGATAAAAATATGATTTTTTTTTTGCGAAGTCTCCCTTAATTTGATGAGATGTCTCAGACTCCACAGGAAAGTAATGCTCTGCTCAGAGCTCACAGAGGGATGAATATATTTTACAAAACTGTCCTCACTTGCTCTAAACCATGAGCTTCATTCATCAGCTTACCCTCATCGACTGTAACAGTCCACTGTGGCACACGATTCATTCTCTCCAAGCTTTGTTCTTGACTTTCTTTGTGCTTGGGTTGTCAGGATTGCTGCTTGGCCCTCACTGCACACACAGGGCCCTCAGGAGACACCTTTCTAGTCACAAGCACAGACTTCCAAGTCAGGCAGAACTAGATTAAGTCTTGGGTCCATCACTTACCAGCTTCATGACCTTAGGCAGGTTCCTTAGAGCCATGGAGACCTAGCATATTCATCTATAAAATGGAAACAACAATAGCACCTGGCCCACTGGGTTAGTTTGAGGATTAAATAAGATGGTGTATCTGAAGTAGTTATTGCAGTACCTACTGGGACATAGTAGATACTAAATAAAAGTTACCTATTATTGTAATCTGTCCTTGTGGACAGAATGCAGAGTAAGTCCTTTAACGAATAACAGGCAGCATTTGAAGAAATTGAGCATAAAAATAAAGCATAAGTGAATACCATAGTTGGTTCATATAAGCCTGCTCATTTACTCAGGGCATGTTTATTCAGGACCTACTTAGTACTGGGTACAGTGTTAAGTTAGTAAGACAGAAAACTGTAATGAACAGCTCACACGTACTGGAAAAAGCAAACCCATAAAAACAAATGACAACTCTTATATCACCTTTGCTAGCTAAACAAAGATCTGAAGGTTTATCGTGTCCTTGGGAAACCTCATTGCTTATAAAAACCTACCTGCAGTAATGGCCCCCGAGCTCTGGCTTGCACTTGAAGCAGATTTGAGGACAAGTGCAGAGGGATGGGGAGGAAGGGGGCACGCTTCCCTGGGGTCTGATCGAAAGGGGCGCCCCCAGACCCAGCAGATCCAGGGCCCGGGACTGTCTGGCAACAGCAGTTGCTCTGGCGGACCCACTGCCGCTTGTCAAGCAGGCAACCGACAGGACACAAACCAAATCCCCCTTTAAATTAACTTCTCGGCACATCTTTCTGCAGGGCGTGCGCGGCTCTAGACGGCCGCAGCGGCAGGGGCCAGACACTGCCTTACTTTCCACAGTTGTTTTTAAAATTGAAGACAGAAAAAGCAGCACTGGTCTCAAATAAATCTTCTCCTCCTTAGTCCGAGGGATTCAGGCATCGGGTCCACCGTCTCCAAACAAAATGTTCTGCGTGTTCTCTTGAACAAAGAGCACCTGTGACCGGAGGACTTACATGTTACCTGTGCACAATGAAGGGGACAGCGTAACGGCCTCGGTGGGAGCTGTTTTCTTTTTTCCTTTCCTTTTCTTTTCTTTTCTTTTCTTTCTTTCTTTCTTTCTTTTTTTTTTTTTTTTTTTTGATGCCTTTTTAAGAGGCAGCGGAAAAGGCTCTCCTTTAGAGAAGATTTCCCGGTTCAAGGGAGGGTTAAATAAACAAACGGCAACAACACCCATCAGCCCTCTTTGCTTACAGCCTGCAGAGTCAATCTGCCTCCTGGCTGTGGAGCTACCAACCAGCAAAGGCAAACTAATTAGACACAGACAAACACTTAGGCAATCACACCTTGTGAATGTAAGCGTCTTCCTGTCATTTGGCAAGTCTCTCAGCTGCCTCTGAGCGTGAGACAACAAATCCCCTGCAAACGAGTTCCTCGCTCTCCCCGTTGGTGAGACCTGACGGATCACAATGGCTAGAGGTGAAAGGTGGCAGTGTCGTCAGGTAGCGACAGCTCTCCAACAGCCCATATTAAAACAGTGGCACTTGTTTAGACTAGCCTATTTGCACCTAGCTACAGAGGGCCTTTTTAATGTAATTATTAGCCTCTGCCGCCCTGCTCAGGATTTGAAAATATCGTTCATTTTCATCTTGCTTCAGCTACCGCTGCTGTCTCCCATTCAGTCTCAGTCACCTCATCTTCCCACAAGTAAGTGCAGAAACAAGCATGAGCTAGGAGAGCTGAATTAACAAGAACAAGTTGGCAGGTGAGCTATGTGACAAAAGAAAAAAAACTAAGGGATTTGACAATATATTCTAATCACTACCTGTCTGTGGAAATCTTGAAAAAATTTAAATGGCTTTTCTTAGAGAGACCAAAAAGCTATTGCTGTAATTGACCAAACCTATAGATGTGAAAGCCAAGAGGCTGGAATCTAATAATAGCGTGCAGCCAGTAAACAACTGTACGTTGCTTTAAAAAAAAAAAAAAAAGAAGGAGGCTGGGATCTATTGACAGGCTGGGTCAGGAGTTCCGATAACTGCTCATCATAGTGCAGGATTTGGCCTTTGACATCTTAAGTAGCTGGAAGGGATGGTCCCACCTGACCTCACTCTGTATTATACAAACAAATGCATCGCCATGTAAAAGTCTGGTCTATACATTATAGACCTGTAGGTCAAAGACCAGAATTTCTAAGTCCCCCAAATGGTTTCCATCTCTGCTTATAAGTATCCAGGTCATATTCGGGCAGAGTGGTGAAGCATTTTATCTACCCACTATTAATTGTTAAATATCTGCTGTTGCTTGGAGCTGTGCTCACTTAAAAATGATGCAGTTGACTTTCTGTCGAAATGGTTTTCAGTCTTGCTCCTCAAACCTTATTGGTGCTCTAGTCGCACTGTAGTTTATGGCCATGACTTATTAATGGTTATAAACAGGTCATTTTTTAAAAAAGCACAAGCTTAAACTGTCACTAAGGAGAGAGTTTTGTATAAAGGAACATACAGCTTCCTATTTTCCACCTATATTTTTCCTCCTTGTCTCTTCTCCTTTATATTCTTTCTCTCTATCTCCTCCCCTCGACCCCCATGGAACAGGTGGATTTTGTAGAAGTCAGTTTCCAAGAGAGCTCTGAATGAGAAGAGTGATCAAAGCCACAGAGACTCCAGGAACGTGGAATAGTATGGGATAAATCTCCAGGGGAGGAAAAAACACCTATAAAGAGAGTAGCTAGAAGGAGCTTTCATTCTGCAAGTGTTGACCTACCACTTTATGCCAGGTACTGTGCTAGGTAAATGGGGTAAGAAGAAAAATGTGAAATGGTCTCAGCTCCGATCCACTGAGGAAGAGGGAAGTAATGGCAATTGTGAGATGATTCCACCCTTAGCCTTCTGATTCCAAATCAGCTGCTTAGCAGTGTGTTGGCCACGCTGTTAACACAAATTCAGAATTACCAGCAAGAGATTGCTGCTCAAAACTGAAAATGAGGGCAGAAATTCAAATTCCAAACAACAAAGGAGAGGAGGTTAGAGGGAAATGACATTGTTTTTTCTAGTAAATAACACAATTTTAACAAAAACTTTTGGAGAGGAAAATAAAAGAAATATAATGACAGTATTGCTGTGCTCTCCTTGGCTCTCTTCTCAAGGCAGGACACAGAGGACTTCTGCACCAAGATGGGACACAAAGGCCTGTGATGCGCGCCCACCCCTCAGCTTCTAATAAAAACCATCAAAAATATTCACAAAGGGACAGAAATTGGCCACAGTCAATGAAGACAGGTAATCATAGGCCACAGTCAAGACGAAGTTTCTGCCAACTGCTAAAATAAGTGAGGATAGATTGGAAAACACACTCTTAGGATACATGCACATCATTTTCTGAATCCAAACAATATGGAGGACCTTGGAAATGACAGAGAAGGACTTTGATTCCGGCATCTGCTCCCAACTCCAGCATGTGCCAACCAAGAAAGGTGCACTGACCAAGAAAGTCAGTAGCCACACTTCAGCTTCACTGAGTTGTCTTCTGAGCTTCCAAAATGCTAGTGCTCCCAGGGGTTTGAGGAGGTAAGTGGCAGAACCTTGCATCTGGTGATGTAGAGTCTCCTACAGAAAAGGAGGGAGGCTTTTCTCTCTTGCAGAAAAGCAAGGGAGGATTCAGGAAGAGTTGTGGCAGAAGGCATGCAGAAGGGCATTGCCTTTAGGATCTACCATGTCACGGGAACTGCTGCAGTCTCCTTCTCACGCTCTAATGTGGTCAGAGACCTCAGTGCTCCTCACAGGGCTGCAGGCTGAACCCACCAGACCCCCACCCCACCGCCCAGCCATGTAGATCCAATAGTCAGAAGCTGTTTACACCCAAGTGAACAGTGAGGGTGTTAGGGTTGCTTACCACCCTCCCAATGCAGTGGCAAATGCCTGTCCTGGACAGACCCCACAAACCTAGAAATGATGAAGGGGGAAATACTGGGGACTATGAGAAAGTCCTAGTCCCAGAAGATTCATATCATACCTCAAGAATTTTCTGCAGAAAAATAAACAAAATATTAAAAAACAGTTGCTTCCCCTTCATGAAACAGAAGCAGGATATACAGGACAGAATGCAATGAGGCAAAGGAAGAGTTGAAATGGGAACTAGAGAAAGGAGCAAGAATGTAGTAGTCCAATATAAAATCCATATCAGAGGCGGGAATAAGGAAAATTAGCACCATTCTTTTCTATAGAGATGTAATATAAAAATTGGCAAAGACAATAGATATGGAACATCAGCTTAGACATATCCCAAAATTTCTTTAAAATTTTAGTGAAAAGTAGATAGGTAAGAAGAGGCGGAGAGAACATATCATGGCCACAACCCCCATTATAATATTAACAGAGATTTCTCCCACCAATGTCATTCATTTCTATTATTTTCTAAAGTTCCCTCTTTTTCCTACTTCTTAATAGTTCCTAACAATGCCACTGCTTTTAAAAGAGCTAAGTAGGGCAATTTATAAAACTATAAAATATAAAAATAATTATACATCTGTCAATGTAGGTCGTAAGTTTCTTCATCAAACACATATTGAATATCTGCATGTGATGGTTACTTTTATGTGTCAATTTGGCTAGATCATGGTACCCAGTTGTTTGGTCAAACACCAGTCTAGATATTGCTGTGAAGGTATTTTTAAAATGTGATTATTATTTAAATGAGTAGACTTGGAGTAAAGCAGATTATCCTGCATAAGGTGGGTGGGCCTCATTCAATCAGCTGAAAGCCTTAAGAGCAAAAACTGAGGTTTCCCAGAGAAGACAGAATTCTGTCCAAAGACAGCTTGAGCTTCCAGCCTGCTGCCCTGTGGAATTTGGATTCAAGACTACAACATCACCTTTACCTGAATTTCTAGCCTGCTCACCTGCCCTACAAATTTCAGACTTGCCAGCCCCCGCAATCATGTAAGCCAATTCCTTAAAATAAATCTCTCTCTCTCTCTCTCTCTTTCTCTCACTCTCTCACTTTTTCTGTCTCTCTCCTCTCTCTCTCTCTCTCTCTCTATATATATATATATATGTATATGTGTATATATATGTATACACACGTATATGTCCTATATATACCCAATATATATCCCATTGGTTCTATTTCTCTGGAGAAACTTCTGACTTATACACTACCACATACAAGGTCTTATGCTACATTCTGTGAGATCCACAGATAAATAACACCTGCATCTCCATTACCAGGAAATATACAGCTCATTTAATTCAAATTCACCCAATCCTCCATGTGCCTAGCACTGTGCTGGAACTGTAGATATGAATAAGAGATATCACCCTCCTTAAAGAGCTCACAATCTAGCCAAGAAGATAGCATGCATAAAACACAAATCTATAGCATCTTGGGGACAAAGTGTCACCAGAAAGGGACAAAGAGGTTTCCAGGGTGTTTACAGAGTCAAGAGCTTCTGCCAGAAGGAACTGAGGAAGGCTTCATTAAGAAGACAGCTTTGGCCCAGCACAGTGGCTCACGCCTGTAATCCTAGCACTCTGGGAGGCCGAGACGGGCGGATTGTTTGAGGTCAGAAGTTCGAAACCAGCCTGAGCAAGAGCGAGACCCCGTCTCTATTAAAAATAGAAATAAATTAATTGGACAACTAAAAATATATAGAAAAAATTAGCCAGGCACGGTGGCACATGCCTGTAGTGCCAGCTACTTGGGAGGCTGAGGCAGAAGGATTGCTTGAGCCCAGGAATTTGAGGTTGCTGTGAGCTAGGCTGATGCCACGGCACTCACTCTAGCCCGGGCAACAAAAGTGAGACTCTGTCTCAAAAAAAAAAAAAAAAGAAGAAGACAGCCTGGAGACCAGACTGAACGAGGAAGAAGAGACAGACTGAACGAGGAAGAGGAGACCAGACCGGACAAGGAACAGGAGACAAGACCAGACAAGGAACAGGAGACCAGACCAGATGAGGAAGAGGAGACCAGACCAGAAGGGGAAGAGGAGACTAGACCAGATGAGGAAATGAGACCGTTCAAGGATGAGGAGACCAGACCGGATGAGGAAGAGGAGACTAGACTCACAGTGTGTTTTGCTTTGTGTGATCACACCTATTTTAGGTTGCACGTTGAATTACATTAATCACTGTAATTTCCTGAGCCAGTCAACATCCCAATGTGCATCTGAAAATAGCTGTTAAATATACCGATAGCCCCCACAATGGGAGGGGTACATGGATCAGAAAAATGACCTACATGTTGAGTCCACATAGCCACTTGATTGCTCAAGTAGTTAAGCCACTGGAGTCCAACACACCTGGGATAAAATCCACAATTCTGAATCCCTGGATATGTTTTATAACCTCTCTAAATCTCCATTTCCCCATCCAAAAGGTGAGGAACTTCACAGATTTATTATAATATGAAATGTCTTACATATCCTGGCAGACGGTAAGTGCTCCAAAAAATATAAGCTGCTGTGCTTTTATCATATTATTAGTATTATTGTTACTAGTGTAATTCTAGAGGTCAACTCCCCATTTAATCCTGCTTTCCTTAGAAATCATTATAATGGGTAATAGTGGCTACTCTCTCCTCTAGTTTGACTTCATGAAGTAGTTGTTTTTAAGTTTAATCAGTTAAGATACAGGGCCTGAAAGGTGTAGTACGTATTAGATGAAGAAATCTCATCAAGAGTTAAAAGGCAGGGACAGAGACCACAAAATCTGTAGCCTGGGTGACCAGGAGATATTTTAGAGAGATGACCTGGAGAAATTATGCAATGATATATCATATCTCATAAAGAAAGGAGAGTAGAATGATGGGCTGGAGGTGGTGGGTACAGGCTCAAGGACAAATTTTGTTGACTTCATAGTTGTACTTTGGGTTGGCTTTGGTGTGGCCTACACTCTGTTTTTTTGTTTGTTTCTTTGTGTGTGTGTGTTTTTGTTTTGCTTCGTTTTTTGAGATAGAATCTGGTTCTGTTGCCCCAGAGAGTACCATGGTGTCAGCCTAGCTCACAGCAACCTCAAACTCCTGGGCACAAGCAATGCTCCTGCCTCAGGATCCCAAGTAGCTGAGTCTACAGGCATGCACCACCATGCCCAGCTAATTTTTTCTATTTTTAGTAGAGACAGGGTCCTGCTCTTTCTCAGGCTGGTCTTGAACTCCTGACCTCAGGAGATCCTCCCGCCTCGGCCTCCCAGAGTGCTAGGATTACAGGCATGAGCCTCCACACCTGGCCTATACTGTGTTTAAAAAACAGAAAACAAATACCTTTTCTTTAATTTTATTTGTAATTTCCAGTTATACTCCTTCTTGTGCTTAGTACTTGCTGTCTCAGCCATGTTTTTGACTTCCTCATCAAGTGAGAGCCTACTTGATGAGGAAGTCAATAGTGCCTAACAAAGAACCAGAGACCACCATAGCCCTGCGGACTTAAAGTGTGGCTGAGACAACACTTTATAGGACCAGAGTAGTTCATTTTTTTCCAGTTGTAGTTTTTGGCATGAACGAAAAGTCTATCCCCTTCCTGATACATTGCTTCAATTTTTCCCACTGATCAAATTCAGAATTCCTGAAAAAATAGGAAAGAATTCTTTAGGCACCTCTAAATATCAAACAATCTTCTATGACTGTGGAAGAGGAATGAGTCCTTTAAAAAATTAAATAATTAAAAATTTTGAATATTTCAATAAGTATTCTATTAAATTATTATAAATGTCATATCACAATCCTCTTTATTTCGTATAACGATATATATCCCTAGGTATTAAGGGATGATGTGTGAGTCCTACAATATAAAAGGCTCTTGAGTAAACTTTAAGAAAAATATGTTTACACTTGTATTGCCAAAAAAAAAAAAAGTTTCCATGTGAGAAGAAACTTTCTGGGAAGATTCATGTTCACATTTAAAATAACACTCTAACCAAAACTTTGGAAAGTGCTAAAAGTCTGTGTGGGCACTGCCAGTTACAAAGGGAAAGTGGAAGGCAAAGGCTGGGAATCGGGAGACAGGACCGATCTGGGATCTACTGCTGATGAGCTGCGTGGCTCTGCCCAAGTATTCTTATCTCTCTTGACCTCAGTTTCTTAGTATGTGTGTTATGCTGAGAGGGCTGGACTTACAGACCTCAGAGGTTCTTTGGGATCCATAATTTTATTCTGAATTTCTTTTCTTACTTTGTGAATTTTTGCCTTGTCTCAGTTATTCTTTTGGAGTCTTCTGTAGTCATTTGGCATTATTGACAACAGTCTCCTTCCAGCATTACGGTGAGAACTACTCAGGAACTCATTCCATGTACTTTTGTCCTCAACCATGGCTGGCCCCCATGGCTCCATTTCTGAACTAACTGTAGTTTGTTTTTTCTCTCTCTCTCTTCATCAATCTCTCCTTTTTCAGAGAGACAATTTCTAGTGTCCTCCATTAGTCCCTGCTGTAGTTTGAATGTGTCCCTCAAAATTTATGTGTTGGGAACTTAATCTCCAAGGCAACAGTGTTGAGAAGTAAGGCCTAATTTAAAAGGTGATTAGGTCATGAGTGCTTTGCCCTCATGAATAGGTTAATGACGTTATCATGGGAGTGAGTTACTTATCACAGGAGTAGGTTAGTTACTGCTGGAGTGGATTCCTGATAAAAGGATGAGTTCAGCCCTGTTATCATCCTCTCTTGTGCACATACTCTCTTTCCCTCTGCCTCCTGCCATGATATCACACAGTAAGAAGGCCCTCACCAGATATGGCCCCATGGTCTTGGACTTTCCAGCCTCCAGAAGCATGAACCAAATAAATGTCATTTCTTTATAAATTACTAAATCTCTGATATTTTGTTATAGCAGCACAAAATGGACTGAGACAGAGAATTGGTACCAAGAATGTGGTTGCTGCTGTCACAAATACCTGAAAATGTGGAAGTGACTTTAGAACTGGGTGATGAGTAGAGCCTGGAAGAATTTGGAAGAACAGGCTAAAAAAAAGTCCAGATTGCCATGAATGGAGCATTAAGGGCAATTCTGGTGAGGGCACAGAAGAAGACAAGAGGTATAGGGAGAGCCTAAATCTTCATGGGGATTATTTAAGTAGTTGTGACCAGAATTTTGAGAGAAATATGGAGTGTAAAGGCCACTCTGGTGAGGTATTAGATGGAAATGAGAAACAAGGTACAGACAGTCCCCAACTTGATGATTTTTTTGACTTTACAATGGTGCAAAAGCAATACATATTCAATAGAAACCGTACTTCAAATACCCACACAACTGTTCTGTTTATCACTTTCAGTACAGTATTCAATAAATTACATGAGATATCTAACACTTTATTATAAAATAGGCTTTGTATGAAATGATTTTTCCCAACTGTAGGCTGATGTAAGTGTTCTGAGCACACTGAAGGTAGGCTAGACTAAACTATGATATTCAGTATATTAGGTGTATTAAATGTATTTTCAGCTTGTGATATTTTCAACTTTCAATGAGTTTAAAGAGACATGACCCCATCGTAAGTCAAGGAGCATTGCAAACTGGACTAAAGGCCATCTTTTATCCTTTTTGTACAGTTGTAATGAATTTGATGGAATTGTGTCTGTGTCCTAGGACTTGGGGGAAGGCAGAACTTAAGAGTGATGAACTAGAATATCTGGCAGAAGAAATATCTAAGCAGCAAAGCATTCAAGGTGCTGCATGGCTTCTTTTGGCTGCTTATAGTAACATGAAAGAAGAGAGAGGTGATTTAAAGAGCAATAATTTAAAGATGGAATTTATAATTAAAAAGGAAGTAGAATGGAAAGATACAGAAAACTCTCAGCCTGACCATGTAAGAAGTGTATTCAGGACAGAATACTAGGGGTGTGGCCAAGCAACCATTTCCTAAAGAGATTAATGTGGATAGAAGGAGGCCAGGTTCCATTCCATTCATTAAGATAATTTGACAATGATCCTGAAGGCATTTCAGAGAACTCCAAGGCAAACTATGACCCTGAGGGTAAGGTTTCCAGAGAGGTGCTTCCTGTGGGACCTCAGCATTCACTACCCTGAATATCTTGGGACTCTGCTCCCTGAAATCTGGCCAGCATTCCTTAAATGTTCTAGCCGTGGCTCAAATGGGCCCAGGTTTGGCTTGACCTACCATTTTAGAAGGTACAAGTCGTAAATCTTGGCAACACTCACATGGTGCTAATTCTGCAAGTACACAGAATGCAAGAGCTGTGGTACCACTGCAGCCTTCATCTATATTTCAAAGGATGTTATGAACAGCCTGGGAGCCCAGACAGTGGCTTTGTCCCTGTCACCATGAATATAATGCCTAGTGGATCAGTAGGAGTGGAGCAGCCCCCAAAACCACAGAACTGAGGGCCACCTGTGTGCACCTCTAGCCTAGGAAAACTGTAGGTACAAGACTCCAACCTGTAAAAGCCAATGGGTGATCTGAGCCCAGCTGCAGGGTCAGGGCTGCCTGAAGCTTTCGGGTCCCAACCTCTGCCCCAGTGTGCCTGGGATATGAGGCATGCTGACAAAGGAGACTACTCTCTAGCTTAACACCTAAGATTTTCCCTTTTGGATTTTGGACTTACTTGAATCTAGTTATCCTTTTCTTCTTGCCTATTTCTCCCTTTTGTAATGTCTGTCTTATGCCTGTCCCACCACTGTATTCTGGAAGTAGATAGCTTGTTTGATTTCACAGGCTCACAGCTGGTGGGAATTTGCCTCAGGTTGAACGTGCCTTGAGTCCCATTCATATCTGATTTAGGTGAAAAGCTGGACTTGGGGACTTTTGAGTTGGTGTTGGAACAAATTAAAACATTTGGGGTTGTGATAAAAACAAATGGAATGTATTTTACATGTGGGAAGGACATGAATTTGGGGGTCCAGTGCCAGAAAGCTATGGTTTGAACATGTCCCCCAAAGTTCATGTGTTGGGGACTTAATCCCCAATGAGGCAGTGATGAGAAGTGGAACTTTTAAGAGGTGATCAGGTCGTGTGAATGTTGTTCACTATGAAGACAGCTTGAGAGGGAGACACAGAGGGGAAGCCAGCTGATGACGGAGGCAGAGATTGGAGCGCTGCATCTGCAGACCAAGGAATGCCAAGGATTACCTGAGAAGCCAGGAGAGAGGCGTGGAACAGATTTTCCTTCAGAGCTTCTAGAAGGAACCAACTCTGCCAACACCTTAAATTTGAGCTTCTGTTCTCCAGAACTGGAGAAAATTAACTTCTGTTGTTGTTTTTTTTTTTAAAAAAAAAAAAAAGAAGAAGAAGAAGAAGACAGCTTGAGGGCTGAGTACTGTCTCTGTCAGCATGTGCCAAAGTCACCTGAACCACTGGAAAACCCCGTTATAAGGATCAGAGACCACAAGTCACTAGAACCCGAAAGGTCCAGAAAACCATAGGCTGGAAGAGGAGATAATCAGTTTGATAGGGCTCAGCACTGCTCCTCTGTGTCCACCAGGCAGAGGTGGACATTCTTGGAATGGGCAGCCAAGGCCAGGGTCATGGGATTGACACACAAGATGGTGCTATTCCACAGGCTGAGAAAGATTCACTCATTAATTAGTCTGAGGATGTAGCCACCCTACCCTACCCAGGAGGTCAGACTGTTTCCCTAGTCAACTAACAGACAGTCCAGCTTCAGGGACCTTTTCGGAGCAAGTTCTAAGGTCTGCTTGTGTCTGTCCCAGTCGGCTCTTTGTCGACACTGTCTAACCCTGAATTTATAGCTGGAGCATATGATGAGGGCCAGAAAAGAAAATCATGTTTATTGCATATTGCTTCAGAAAGCAGAGAAGCACAATGTCTTTTAGAACTATTTCCATCAAAAAGCTACTTAAAAGTGCCAGCGCCTAAGCAGGAGTTACAAACGCAAATGCCTCTGGGTCCCAGGTGACTCAGCTGTGTAGACCAGGAGGAGGCAGAGTCACAGGGAGAGGTGTGGGCTGGCGAAAGTTCTCCAGGTGCATCTGCAGTGAGATTTGGCCCTTTGTCCTACCAGTTCATACCTCCTGGCTTAAAGGGTTACCTTTGACTGTCTTTCAAATGCAGGTATTTGAAACGACACATTCCCAGAAAGCTCTACAATGCTCAAGTTTGACCAAACTCTTACAATTATAAAAGATGGACTAGGATCAGATGCCAGGGTACCCTTTATATTTTTAACTTTCTCCTTCTGAATGAGAGCAGTGGGAACAACTGGTAGCAATTGCTTGACCCAATTGACGCTATGGTTTCAGCAGGAAAAGGTGGTCTCAACTGGGGAGTGAGCTGGAATTATGCAGGATCCAAGGCTCCATATGGGCCCTCAGTCAGGGGTACCATTAGAGTACATCAAATGCATTACCTTCTCCCAAAGAGCTGGCTGGGGGCCCTCTCATTCCATCTGACCACCTGTCCCCCTTTCCTTCTCTGTCATAAAGACTCCTTCTTCCCTACCCCAGTGCTGGCACACTCAGCTCTTGCCAGTCACAGCATAGGTGGGGGAGGTGCTGAGATATCAGGAAACTGCCAGTTTGACCAAGGCCTGGCGCCCTTCAGCTCTCTCTAAGACTGGAGAGAAGTCAGCTGTCCCTCCAAGAGCAAGTCTGAGAGAATTACTGGTTCAGAATCCAAAGGTCATTAAGGAGTATTCATTCTTTAAAGAGCCATGAGGGTGCACAAGGATGGGAGAAGCCAGGCTCATAAATGTGTGGCCAAGAGCTTCTGGATTCCCCAGGCCCAGTGGAACCGTTTGTAATGCAAGGCAGGGTGCCCTGGACTTGGCTCATGTACAGATGGAAATATTTTGCATCTGTTTGTGAACTCGGGTGTTTAAAGGACAGAAAAATGTTTTTGTTAAAACAGAGTAACTCAGGAATGGGAAACTAAGTGTAGACAGAAATGGAAAAACAAACAAACAAAAACCAAAAAACCCAACCTCTTTCTAACTGCCTAGAATCACTGATGGCTTTCGGAACAGCTTTCTGTGTCCTGAGTGTCCCAACTGAAGACAGTCACGATCTGCTTTTATGTCATGACCCCTCCCTCATTTCCATTCATTATCTCTTCGCAGGGGAGCCCTCTGGATACAGCCGTCACTCCTCAAGCCACCTTTCCCCAGCAGCACAGCGGCAATGCCAGTCTCCGAGTTTGCAAAGACACAGGCAGAGCTCTTCACAGTGTGTGACACTCAGGCATGTCGGTTCCTGGCTGGAATTAAGAAACGGAACTATTTTTTTCTCTGAGATAGCTCAGTACATGGAGACAAATTCTAACCAGAAAGCATACAAGACTTAATGCTTTTTAAAAAATCTACTTGCTCATAAATGTACTTAAAACAGGTCTAGATCTATAGAGTAAGTGCTCAACAAATGTTGGCTGATTAATTGACCTAGTCTCCTCTCCCAGCCCATGTCCAGAGGGCTCCCCATGGTTCTCCTTAAAGGCTTTGCTGCTGCCTCAGAACACCCTGCCTCAGAAACCTCTGCTTTAAGGTGAAATCATGCCGAGAAGAAAAAACACCTGCACAGCAAGGAGCCAGCGGAAGGCATGACTCAAAAATGGCCAGAGGCACTTGAAAGCCCAATTTCACTTTTATTCAGTAACTTCACTTTTTTTAAGATGAATCATTTATGTGGAAAGAGAACTTCAGCTTACCCCAAACTCACCAAAAACCCTTCCTGGCTGGGGACTTTGAAAGACCTCCCTAAACACATAGGAGTTTGAGTTTCACATTCCATGGTTTCCAACTTGCATTACCAGCTCTATATTGCCACTAATTAAGAGTTGTGTTCAGTGATACTATCAGTTTACCCTTCCATTTTCCAGTTTTCCAGAGACTATTGTGGTCACTTTGAAATGGGGAAAATGGAAAAGAAGTAACAACTGATGAGGTATATGGATAAGGCTAAAACCTTTTGCATTTAGATGCTTACATTTTCTTTTCCAGAGAATCGCTTCTCTTGTCTATCTGCCATATACACCGAATCAGATTACTGACATCTTAATCATCTTCCAAGACCCTTCTCAAATGCAATCTCCTCCATAGAGTCTTTCGTGATTTTCTCCGCCAGATGTGACTTCTTCCCCGGATTCTGGTGTCAGACTGCCTAGGATCTAATCCTGGCCCTGCACATTCTCAGTGGCAGAACCCTAGGAAATTTATTTTAACTCCAGGTGCCCTAATTTACTCATCTGTAAAATGGGGAGAATAATACAACCTAACTCAAAGGGCTATGAGAATAAAAAAATCCAGTCCTTGAAAAGCACTCGGAATGTTATGTGGTATGTGCAAGCACGTGATGCTACTGCTGGCTATTAGCTATGAACTCCAGCAGAACTTTTATTTCTCAGAAAGCTCTTGCCTGACTTCCTTATTTGTATGGCATCTTGCCCCAGGACCTCTCTCTACTTTTCTTATGTGTTTAGAGAGGTCTCCCATCTCCCCAAGCCAGAAAGGTTTTTAGGTGAGTTCAGGATAAGTTGAAGTCCTCTATCTTAAAGCAATGTGCTTAGGAGCAGGGACAGCAGCTCTTATCTTTGTGGCTGGTTCATGTGTATGTACGATGAATATTGAAATTAAACACATGAGGTTTCCATAGTGCCTAGCGTATGCTTAGCTCTTAAAATATACTAGTTGACTTTTTTACATAATCTTATACCAAGAGAAAGAATCCAAGTGTCTATAGCAAACTTGTGCCTCTGTATCTATTGTGTCTTTTTCTGTATAAAGTATGTATCTTCGAAAGTATCCACATACAACAGAGAAACAAGACATAACATAAAGTCCAGTAACCTGTCAAGACTAAAAAAGTCTGACAGCACACAGAAACATGCAGAGCTGTCGTCGGCACTTCCCCACCTTCCCAGCAGCAGACAAACGCTGCGGTGGATGCCAGAAACACCGGCGACCAGAGCAAGGACAGTGGCCTGCCCATAGTTACTAGTTACTATATTTATTTTCACTCTGATCTGTCGTCAGCTTCATTCCCTTCAGACCCATGGCCATCTTGGGAGATATGATTGCAAGTCTTCATCATTTGGCTTCTAATACCTATTTTCAAACTGTTCTCTTGTAAATGCAAGGTTAATCTGACAGGATTTTTTTAATGATCCTAGAGATTCTCTGCAGTCAGCATAAGCCTTTCCTACATTCTTTTCTGCTTTAATCTTTTAGAATTTTTCCCTTAAGAACTCCTTTTGTCTGTTTCTTCTTCCTGATGCTCCTATCCTAGTACTTGGTCATTTTAAGCTGCTCTGATTGGTCTCCAAAGAGACAAATCCTCTGAGATCCTCTATATAAACATCCAGGGAGCAATTTGGAATGAGATTGGTGCATCAGACAGGTCCTAGTAGGCAGCAGAAGGCCCACTCCAATGGGACTCTGAAGGAATGGCATGGGAAAGACAGGTGGGAAGGAAGGACATTCACAGAGCAGGGTCAGGATCCAGTGAGGGGCATGGAGCGTCCAGGACTAGCAACAGTGGGAAGCCATTGCCCCCATGGGCCTGAAGGAGCAAGGGAAGAAAATAGCGTTCAATGCTGGAGCTTGGTGAGAGCTGGTGCCACAGATGGGGGCAAGGAACTGTCATCTGGGAGGATATAGCCTCTGGTAGGCAGGGAGAGGGTGCGGGGTTGCAGCCATGCAGCCAAGGAGTCTGCCTGGAGCCCGTGGCACAGAAAGAATCTCACCGGGGAAGTGGGGGACGACAAGCAGAGAATAACCCTAGCAATGCATCACGTATCCAAATCTGTAAATGAAATTGCTTCCTGTCATTCTGTGCACCACAGCAAAACTTCGTCATCCACGCAAACTTCCAAGGAAGTCTAAAGAACGTTCTACTTGTTTGACTGTAACTCATCTTTGTTGGTGTAACTGAAAGAGAGGTCATTTTAATTTCTGAAAACAGAACATGGCATAACCTTACTTATGTTTGCAATTCTCTAAGATTTGCAGGTGCTCCTAAGATTTCTGCTACATCACTCTTTTGGTTGTGGGAACATATTAAGGAGAGAAATTTTCTTTTTTCAGTTGATTATACCTTGAATAAAAGCAGTAATTACTATGGTGTCTATAGATTGTGCTTTTTTTTAAGTGGGTGATTCCATATGCTCCAATTCCAGATAGAAAGCAGTGTTCTCAATCCTGGTTACTAGTCTACTAGTCAGCATCAGCTTCAGAACTTGTATCCAGTACATCCAATATTGAATCCCACCACCTGCCCCAGAGTCTCGATCAAGAATCATTAATTTAAAATTATGGACATATGATTAGGAGGCTCTACACGGAGATTTTTATTCAAGCCTCTTTGATCTATCAATAAAATTTAACAACATTCTATGTTATGTTTTTAAAGGATTTCCTATGTTAGGCCCATGATAATTTATTAGTTGGAAGTATATATCCAAGGAAATAAAAATTAACTTCCTTATAGTTTCATGCTCTTAAAAAGAAATGGATTTAGGCCGGGCGCAGTGGCTCACGCCTGTAATTCTAGCACTCTGGGAGGCTGAGGCGGGAGGATCACTCAAGGTCAGGAGTTCGAGACCAGTCTGAGCAAGAGCAAGACCCCATCTCTACTAAAAATAGAAAGAAATTAGCTGGACAACTAAAAACATATAGAAAAATTAGCCAGGCATGGTGATGCATGCCTGTAGTCCCAGCTACTCGGGAGACTGAGTCAGAAGGATTGCTTGAGCCCAGGAGTTTGAGGTTGCTGTGAGCTAGGCTGATGCCATGGCACTCTAGCTTGGACAACAGAATAAGACTCTGTCTCAAAAAAAAAAAAAAAGCACAGTCTCAAAAAGAAATGGATTTAATTCAAACAGACAGAATTCAGACAGAATTAACTAGTTTGTGGTTAAAGGCCAGCGCTGTGGCACTTCTGAAAATTACAATGAACAAACTAAAACTTACCTCTATGGCTTTCCAAGCCCAGCTGAAATACTCCAGAGAATAGCCTGTATGTATGCAAAAAGGCACAAAGCCTTTATTCCTCAGTGTCTCCAATGGGAAGCAATCTTGCCATCCACTGAAGGAGCAAAGTATCCTGCTCATACCTCCTATTTTGATTTTGTTTGCTTGTTAATTTTACCATATTTTACCTTCTGGATTTTTAAAAGCACTTATTTGTGTACATGTTCTATATGAATATTTTGAGGCCAGAGACTGTGTATTGTTTCTTTCTGCATCATTACCCATGGTGCTGGTTTTTTTTTTTTTTTTTTTTTAGACAGAGTAACACTTTTTTGCCCTGGCTAGAGTGAGTTTCGTGGCGTCAGCCTAGCTCACAGCAACCTCAGACTCCTGGGATCAAGCAATTCTACTGCCTCAGCCTCCCGAGTAGCTGGGACTACAGGCATGCGCCACCATGCCCAGCTAATTTTTTCTATATATTTTTAGCTGTCCAATTAATTTCTCTCTATTTTTGGTAGAGACGAAGTCTCGCTCTTGCTCAGGCTGGTCTCAAACTCCTGAGCTCAAACGATCCGCCCATCTCGGCCTCCCAGAGTGCTAGGATTACAGGCGTGAGCCATCGCGCTGCCAGTGCTGTTTGATTGTAGGTGTTCACTCTATGTTTGTTAAATCAACACATTACTTTAAAAACAAATGTGTTTCTTTCAAATGAGCTGAGTGAAAAAACGCACCTGGTATTAACGATGCTTTGCATCTACCTATACCTTTTCCCATCATACAACCCATGGTGCCGTTCTCAGCTCTTCTGCTCTAGACCCAGACAAAAAAGAAAATCTAGATCCCAGATCCAGAGCTTCCATGCTCAATTTAAAGATTCAAAGTGCTGTGGCTTTCAGATCCAGAATTTCAGGAAATACTCTTTTTCAGGCAAATGTTTATGTCATTTAGTGGACTTTCCTGAATTTTGTATGATCTCTTGATTTTCTGTTATTAGTGAACCTCTCTGCAGTTTTCTCCTAATGAATAACAAGCATTCCCCATTTTTTTTTCCTCCATATCATTTTTAGTGAAAGTTTAAAGCTACTTACAAGATGGAGGATATTGTTTTAAAAAAAAAAAGCTGCAGATATCATTTGATTGCCAGGAACTGCAGTAAAAGATGTGTCTGGAAATACCACCCTTGAAATCACGCACATGATTAAAAAGAACCGGAACTGATGAATTTTAATATAACCAGGCAAAAACCCAAAGCCTGTCACACCAGCTGGTCATTCTTCCTTTAGCCATTAAAAGTGGCCTTTTTTGTGGCTAACAACAGAAATGTCGGTCAATCAGGCACAGCTGTAGGTCTGGGCTTGGAGCCCACTCTGGACCTTGCCCCTCCCTTTCTCTCCCCCAGGCTAGGATGGAATGAAAGGGCCAGAATTGGCAGTAAGCACAGAGAAAGGGAAAACCAAGATGCTTAAATCCAGATGAAAGATTGCTTGCTGTAGCTTCTCAGGCCTTAGCCCATTAGGCAAAGTTTAACCCCTGCAAAGCAGGTCACTTGGCAAAAATGGATGGAAAATACAAACTTCAGGTTGAAAGACAAGGAGGCGGCAAGGGGAGAGGCTCTGCTGCACATGGCGTTCCATTAATAGGTATCACACTCCATAATGGGAACATTTTATACAAATGTGTTCTTTGGAATCCAGCCAAGATCAGGGCACCCTAGTGAAATCACAATGCACAGCTAATGAGCTATTTTTGGTGAATTTGGCACTAGAGACTAATAGAACCAATTTGTCCCCAAAATGTTAAATCATTTAGCGCTTCTATGGAGGTGCTAAGTGCATCTAGAACTTTTCGGGGCTGTCAATAAAAATTAGAGACTACTCAAAAGCCTTCAGTCTTGGCTTGAAATCCCTTATGCTCAGATTACAGGGCTGCCGGGCACCTGAGGAAACTCCCAGCAAAGCCCGCTAGCTGCGGGAAGTGGTCGGAAGGAGTTGCGGATGCAGTTCCTGAACCGAGAGACTGAAGAGGTAGTGAGCATTCTTCAGTAGCCATAGCCGTCAACCCACGGCTTGCGTCATCACCGGCATCGTCTTCTCCCTCCTCCCCACACTCTGCCTGTCGCTAATTCCTTTTCCCGGCACTACCATTCTCCCAGACCCATAATCAGAACTTTAACTCCTCCCCGACGTTCGCCATTTTCCTGTAAACTTCTCCACTCCCTCTCTATCAGCCCTCAGCCCTACTGCCAGAATTTTTAAAACTGTCCGCTCAAATCTCTCCCACCAACCTCCCTCACCCGCAGACATCCTGCATATGGATGGAAAATGAATCTTCATTAGCTAACACTCTCAAAAAGTTACTCACCTGTTTGGAAACTTTCAATGGCTCCCTGGTACCTGCCACATCAAGTCTGAACTCAGCTATCTGACTGTCAAAGCCCTTTATAAGATGACCCCCTTCAACCAAGATAGCCTTATTTTCCACGAGCTGTCTTACCCTGCTTGGCTCAGGAGTATCATTAACCATCGCTGAATAAATAAATCCCTGCTACTGCTCACCCTGGAGCCCACTACAAAGAGTGAGCAAGTTACACAGAGCTGCCAATGTGAGAAACAATAAAATCTAGAAGTAAAGCCTGCAATTTAAAGCATCTGCCCTTGTGAATTGCAATTTAGAGTTCCAGTTAAAAAAAAAATATTATTCATTTTCTTGTTCTATGGCCCACCCCCACATACCCACAAAAAAAAAAAATCTCCCCACCCATGAATTCAAATTTGTGCAAATCTGTCGAACTATTCTTTATGCTGCTGTAACAGATAAAAGCAATTTTATTGAGATAGCTAATAACCCCACACCTGTCCTCTGCTCTCATCGGACTCATCTCACGTTCCACCAACACCTGCATTGACACTGCCTCTCTGCTTCATGTCTACTTGGCTCTTGTTCTCGGCATGTTCCCTCTCCTCTACTCCCTCCATCCAAATCCCATTCCATAAGACTTAGGCCTAGCTTCGCCCCCTCAGGCCTGCCCTAAATACCCCCACACTGCAGGATTTTATTCTTGAAACAGTATGTACAAGACTACTTATTATTAAAGGGTAATGTTCTCTCTACTAGTGATTGCTAATCACTTCCTAAGAGTCATTTTTGCTTCCTCAAGGAGAAGGATCATAATTTAAATATATGTTTCCACATAGTACTATGGTCACAGTAAGCAAAAATAAATAACTTTTGGTTGGTCAATCAATTCATGGTTTAATGTTATCCCTATAGTGCCTAAGATAGTGCTTAGCATATAGCAGGCACTCAAAAAATTTAATTAATAATTAGACACTTTTGAGAATCATTTCTTAGTCTGCTTCAGATATTAGGTTGAAATATTCTCTATCCTATGGTTAACTAACCATCCTCTAAAACTTTGTGCTCCCATTTCATAGAGTTACCCCTGAGAAGCAGCTTTCTTGCATCTAAGTGAAGCCACCAATGGAAAGTGAGCCAAGGTCATTTCTGGGCCAATGTGGCTAAAAGATGGATATGTGTTCTCCATCTCTTCTCCCAGCTGGCAAGATGACGCCTGGATGCAGATCTCTTGAGCCTTCAGAGGATAATGGAGCCAAAAGTTGGAAGGAACCAGGTCCCTAAATGGAACCACATGGAGGAAGCTTCCTGCCAGTCGGGATCACCTGCGCTGGACTGTCACATATGTGAGAAATAGACTTCCAGCGTGTTTGGCTACTGAAAATATGTGGTTTGTTACAGCTACCCGATTCCTTGCCTACCTCTGAAAGAGTAAAACTGCCACTGAAGAGAAGAGCAGTTCAAGAGGAGAAGCAATTAAACTCTCACGTGTCAATGCATGATGAGTTCTCAAGCTGAAGGCTAACTGGCTTCCAGAGCATGCCTATGTATGTTTAATGAGGAATCCAGGCATGTTCCACCAGTTTTAGTGAGATGATCGCATCCTACGTTCTAACATACCCAAACCTACGGTTACAAGGATTACACGAAGATGCCTTAATCTCCTATCTCCAGCCCAAACCGCCTCCCTGAGCTAGAGAGCTGTGCAGATAATTGCCACTTGCTGTCTCCAGCAGGCTCTTCCACAGGCTCCTCCATCTCGCGATCCCCAACACCCATCGCATCTCCCTCTCCCACCCACCTCCACGAAGTTGTTCCTCCTCCTGGATTTCCTGAGTTAGTAGCACCACTACCCATCTGAAAATGGGCCTTGACTCCCACAAACAAACTTGGATCTCTCTGTTCCTGTGCTCCTTCCACAGAGTTTGCCTGCCTCTGCCCCAGCAGCAGTGCGCTGTGATGGTTTGCGCATGTGTCTGTCTTCCCACTGGACTATACACTTCTTTAGGGAACATATCTTTTTATCTGTGTAGTCACAACATTCAAATATTTTCTCAGTAAAAGAATAAATGTCCAG
>CAUYSK010088142.1:0-17845 GCA_963575035.1 Avahi laniger | reverse complement strand
GGGCATCTACCCAAAATAGCAAATGATACTCTCTAAGAAAGACACCTGCACCCGAATGTTTATAGCAGCACAATTCACAATTGCAAAGATGTGGAAACAACCCAAGTGTCCATCAATACATGAGTGGATTAATAAAATGTGGTATACGTATATCATGGAGTACTATTCAGCTTTAAGAAACAATGGTGATATAGCACCTCCTGTATTCTCCTGGATAGAGCTGGAATGCATTCTACTAAGTGAAGTATCTCAAGAATGGAAAGACAAGCACTACATGTACTCACCATCAAATTGGCATTAACTGATTAACACATAAGTGCACATATAAGAATAACATCTATTGGATGTCGGGCAGAGGGGAGGGCGGAGGGGGGAGGAGGGAACGGGTATATGCATACACAAAAAGTGCAATGCGCACCATCCGAAGGACGGACATACTTGAAACTCGGACTTGGCGGGGGTGAGGGCAACATACGTAACCTAAGCATCTGTACCCCCATAATATGCTGAAATAAAAAAAAGAAAAAGAAAAAAAAAAAAGAAACACTTACCTTCCACCTTCCAGGGTTGTTGTGAAGATTAAATGAAATAACAAATGAAAACCAATTATTTGGCACATAATAGGTACTAATTAAATCAAAGATACTTTTAAAATGTTATTTATATTTTCTATATTGAATATGTCTTGCTAATGGAAATTTTATAATTGAAAATAATCGCCTGAATCTATTTTGTAAACAAATCAATTTTGTTAATTGCAAAAATACTGCATGCATATGCTAAAAACCCAAATGATATCAAAGGGCATGTATGAACAGTGAGCCTCTCTCTCACCCCAGACTGCCAGGTTCTCTTCCAAAAGGGAACAATTGTTAGCTGTGGCATAGGCTTCCGGAAGACTTATAGGCAAACACAGGTAGTTATGTATATAAATGCTTCAGGTGGAAAAAAATCTATTTTAAAAATTAGAAGCCCTTATATCTCTTTAGATTTTAAAGCAATATCCATGACAACTCTGAGTTTTTGCTCTGTGTTGCTCTATGTGTTGCTGTTGCCCTGTGTTAAGATTAACAGAATTTTCCCCTTCAACATAAATGCCCTGTTAGAAGCGGTTAAAGAGGAGCCACTTTGCTGGCAAAAGGTATTCGTCTAGTTGTAGCTCCTGGTATCCTTAACTCCTCATCGCTGCCACCTAAGCGCCATGCCTCGGTCTACACAATTGGTTATTTATGTGCTCACAAGCATTGCCCATTCTTCCTTGCTATGAAAAATCCCATCACTTCAGCTGGAGATATTAGCTGGCAATGTGTCCCCAGGGAAGACTTACGATTGGTCTAAAACAATCAGTGCACTCTACGTCCCATTTGCTAACAACTGGCTTCAGAGGAGACGTATGACCTAGTTCCACGATGATACCTAAAGGGAACTTCCTCCCCATTCCTGTTTTTGGACGTCGTCGTATGGAGACTGAATGTGTGGAGCTGCTGCAGCCGTCGTGTCTGTCTGCATAAGAGAAGGCACCGCTGACCCACTGGGGCTGTCAACTGACTCAACATTTGTTCACTGTTCATTTGTTCATCAAGCACTTATTAAGCACCCACTACATACCAGGGGCTGTATTTGCTGTAGAAATGTAATTACAAATGAGGCAAATGTTCTCTGCCCTCAGTGAGTTTATAGTTTACTATATGATCAAATAATCATGCAATCGATTTGTAATTGCAAACTGTGAGAAGGAATACGGAAAAAAGCACAGGGTGCTCAGTAATAAAGGAACAAGAGGGTGGAAAAACTGTGATGAGGAAGGGCTTTTCCACCTGAACTTAATGCAGGGAGGTTCTTGGCCTTGGATAAGAAAATTATTACAGCTTTATTTTCACTGCCCTCTGACTGAAATATAGCATTTCCTTCCATTTCTGAATGTGGCCAATAAATGCAGTAATACTACAGTTGTTACGGAGACCTTGCAATAGTGCTTGCCCTCACTGACTACTTTAAAATTACACGCATGCCTCAGACACGTTGTGGGTTCAGTTCCAGACCACTGCAATGAAGCAAATATCACAACAAAGTGTGTCACGCAAATTTTTGGTTTCCCAGTGCATGTAAAAGTTATGATTACACTACACTGTAGTCTATTAAGTGCACATTAGCATTATGTCTAAAAAAAAGCAATGTACGTATCTTAATTCAAAAATACTTTACTGCTAAAAAATGCTAACAATCATCTGAGCCTTCGATGTCTTAGCTCAATGTTGACGGCTGCTGACTGATCGGGGTGGTGGTTGCTGAAGGTTGGGGTGGCTGTGGCAATTTCTTAAAATAAGACAATGGTGAGGTTCCCTGCATCAATTGACACTTCCTTTCACAAAAGATTTCTCTGTAGCATGTGATTCTGTCTGATAACATTTTACCCCCAGTAAAACTTCTTTCAAAATTGGAGTCAAGCCTCTGAAACTCTGCTGCTCTCTTATCAACTAAGTGGATGTGATGTCCTTTGTTGCCATTTCAACAATGGTCACAGCACCTTCCCCAGGAGTAGATTCCATCTCAAGAAACTACTTTTTTTGCTCATCCATAAGAAGCAACTCCTCATCCATCATATTTTATCATGACATGTAGCAATTCAGTGACATCTTCAGGATCTACTCCTAATTCCAATTCTCTCGCTATTTCCACCACACCTGCAGTTATTAATATTGAAGTACTGAACTCCTCAAAGTCATCCATGAGGGTTGGAATCAACTTCTTCCAAATTCTTGTTTATGTTGATACTTGAACTCCTCCCATGAATCCCAAATGCTCTTAATGGCATCCAGAATGGTGAGTCCTTTCCACAATGTTTTCAATTACTTTGCCCAGATCCATCAGAGGAATCACGAAGCTATCACCTTAAGAAATGTGTTTCTTAAACAATAATATCTGAAAATAGAAATTGTTTCTTGATCCGTGGACTACAGAATGGATATTGTGCTGATGGGCATGAAAAAAACATTAATCTCCTTGTACAACTCCATCAGAGCTCTTGGGTGACCAGGTGCATTGTCAATGAGCAGTAATTTTTTTTTTTTTTTGAGACGCAGTCTCACTCTGTTGCCCCAGCTAGAGTGCCGTGGCATCAGCCTAGCTCACAGCAACCTCAAACTCTTGGGCTCAAGCAATTCTTCTGCCTCAGCCTCCCAAGTAGCTGGGATTACAGACATGTGCCACCATGCCTGGCTAATTTTTTCTATATATTTTTAGTTGTCCCGCTAATTTATTTCTATTTTTAGTAGAGACAGGGTCTCTCTGTTGCTCAGGCTGATCTCGAACTCCTGAGCTCAAATGATCCACCTGCCTTGGCCTGCCAGAGTGCTAGGATTACCGGCGTGAGCCACCGTGCCCGGCCTAGCTTTTCTTTTGAAAAGAATTTTTTTTTCCAGAGGAGTCAGTCTCAACAGTGTTGAGAAATATTCAGTAAACCAGGCTATAGTTGTGCTGTCATCCAGGTTGGTTGTTCCATTTATAGAGCACATGGACAGTAGATTTAGCATAATTTTTAGGGGCCCTTGCATTTTAGGAATGGTAAAGGAGCATTGGCTTCAGGTTAAAGTTACCATCTGCATTAGCCCCTAGCAAGGAGTCAGCCTGCTTTGAAGCTTTAAAGCCAGGCATTGACTTCTCCTCTCTAGCTATGAAAGTCCTAGTTGGCATCTTCTTCCAGTAGGAGACTGTTTCATCTACACTGGAGCATCGGCTGTTTCATGTAGCCGCCTTCATCAGTGATCTTAGCTAGATCTTCTGGACAACTTGTTGCAGCCTCTCCATCAGCACTTTCTGTCTCATTTTGCACTATTATGTCACGAAGATGACTTCTTTCCTTAAACTTCATGAACCAACCTCTGCTAGCTTCCAACTGTTCTCCTGCAGCTTCTTCACCTCTCTCAGCCTTCAGAGACTTGAAGAGAGTTAGGGCCTTGCTCTGGATTATACTTTAGCTTAAGGGAGTGTTGTGGCTGGTTTGATCTATCAGACAACTCAAACTCTTTCTATGTCAGCAGTAAGTCTGTTTCATTTTCTTACCATGTACATGTTCATTGGAGCAGCATTTTTAATTTCCTTCAAGAACTTTTCCTTTGTACTCACAACTTGGCTAAGTGTTTGGCATAAGAGGCCCAGCTTTCAGCCTGTTTGGGCTTTCCACATGCCTCCCTCACTAAGTTTGATCAGTTCTAGATTGATTTGATTTAAAGTGAGAGACATGGGGCTCTTCCTTTCCCTGGAGAACTTAGAGGCCTACGTTCAACATTGTTGTGTCTCAGGGAATAAGGAGGCCCAAGGAGAGGGAGAGAGATGGGGGAACAGCTGGTCAGTGGAGCTTCAGGACACACAACATTTATCTATTAAGTTCCCAGTCATATATGAGCGCAGTTCATGGTGCCCCCAAACAATTGTAATAGACATGATAACATCAAAGATCACTGATCACAAATAAAACATGTGAAATATTGTGAGAATTCCAAAATGTGACACAGAAACATGAAGTGAGCACGTGCAGTTGGAAAAATGGCCTCATAGACTTGCCTGACTCGGGGCTGCCTCAAACCTTCAACTTGTGAGAAATATAATAAAGCCAAGCTCAATAAAACAAGAGATGCCGGTATTAGTGATTATGCCCACCAGGAGATCCTGATAGTTAATGGATTAGTAAAGAAGACATACATATAGGATGTTACAACTTTTAAAAGATATTTTGATAATCTAGTTCAATAAAATTGCAATCCTGCCTCTTTTATGGATTTTAAAACATTATTCTGAGAAGGTAGTCCATAGGCTTCATCAGATTGCTAAAGGGATCTTTGGCACAAATATAGTGAAAAGTCAATTATTTTTACTTATGTACCTGGGTGAGATACTAACAAAAATTAGTGTCAGTATCTCCTTCCCTTTTTATTAATACTGTCTCCAGGTCTTCCCTGTATTTCCAAAGACCCATATATGAGTCACTCCAGTGGAGTTGGAGCCCAAGGGAAGGGCTTGGAGAGCTGAAAATAGAAACAACCCACTGGGAGAGGGGAGAGATGCCCAGTGTTAGGAAAAGATGTGGTTTGGGTGATTGTTGGCGGTAAAAAGTAGCAGCATTCCTCCTCTCCAGCCCCCAGGGAGGTTCTAGGACCTAATATCCATGGGTAAATAGCCTGGAAGTGGACCAGGGTCCAGGAGAAGCATGAAGGCTCCCAGCCTCAGCACTGACTCACATGCAAAACACAGCCTAGAGGAGTGGACCTTCTGAGCTAGGACAGTGAGCACTGCAGTAGGGACCTCTGAAGACCAGAGACCCTGGACACTGCCTAACCCTTGCTCACCTAAAACAAAATAAAACAAAACAACAACAACAACAAAAACAGAAATGGAATTTCTTGCCTCCTTAATGAACTGGAACTTAAAATCTGATTTTCTAAAATAAATAATGTGCCATTTCTTATCTTCAAATGTTGTAGCCAAATCAAATTTCTGTCTGCTTTACTGAGAGCTGAAAGTAGAGTTAGAGTTAACTTAGCAAGGTTGGTCAGGACAGGGCTGTTCTTGGCAGAAGGCAGCATGTGCAAAGGCCCAGGGCTGAGAGAAAACACGACACTGGTTGGACAGAAGGCCAGGGAGCTTCAGGGTGAGGCAGGAGCAGATAGGCCATGAGGTGGGGCCCTTCTCATTGCAACACTGGGATGCTTCAAGTGTGAGTTTAGGTTTTAAGGGTGTGTTTAGGGTGGGGTGAACAGAAAGGAAGAACACAAAATGGTGAAATTAGCATTTTTTTAATACATGAATCTTTTTGGCTGAAGTGTAGAAAAAGCATTGGAGAAAGATGCAAATAAGTCAGCGGAGGATTTTTGGAAACCCAGTGCAGCTATCCAGTGAGAGGTGATGGTGACTTGGACCAGAGAGAATGCGGTGGAGGTGGAGGGGCATGAGGGTGTTCAAGAAACAGGAAATAAATCTGAGCAGATGTGGGGATAGGGCAGGCCTCCAGCGTGGGAGATGTCAGGGTGCCTGGCTCATACTCATGGGGATATGGAAGTCCCTGAGCTGGTATTGTTCCCTGACATAGGTCTCCCTGGGCGAGGAGAGAAGTTGGGAGTTTGGTTTAGACAATCTCACAAAAGGGGTGCCATTGACACATAAATAGTTGGATGTGTGGGTGCAAGAGAGGAGTATCAGATTCAAGCAGAGATCTTTACAGCTGCAGATTTTAAGCTACTCTATCACGCTTCACCTTTGCACATGATGATGATGATACACAATATTCATTAACAATTACCTTGTTCTAGGCACTTTTGTGCATTATTTTATTTAATTATCATGAAAACACTGCATGTTTGATTACTATCTCATTTCACAGTCGAGAAACTGAGGCCCAAAATCACATAGTCAATCAGTAGCAGAGACATGATCTATACTCAGACAATTTGTTCCCTAAAATGAAGACACTAATCATATCCAGTTTATAGGGCTATTGTGAACATTAAATTTAAAACAATAATAACTGACATTTATGAAGCACCAGACATTGTTTTAAGGGCCTTTTAATTTAATCTTTGCAACAACGTTATGAAGTAAATAATGTTATCCTTAGCCCCATTTTAGAGATGAGAAAACACAGGTGCAGTGAGTTTAAATAACTTTCTTGTGGTTAAATAGTCAAAGCCACGATTGAGACCCAAGAAGTCTGGCTCCAGGGTTCATGGTCTTGTCCACTATGTTACACCACTTCAGATCCATCAAGTGTTGAAGACAGTTCCTACTGCATGGTAAGCATTCAATGGTAACATCCAGGAAATTAAAACACATTTGTCTCAGGACTTAACCAAGGACATTGATTCTTTGCAAAAGATAAAGAGCTAAGCATATATTTTCATTAAAGGCTAAGAGCTGAAATGTAAGAATACCTGTGACAGAGCTGATGTTAAATAAATATTTGTTAAATGAATAAATAAATGGATGAGCCCTGAATGAGAGTGGTAAACTGATCAGAATAGATCTGCCCTGAGGCTATCTCTTGCATGTGTCTCATGGAAATGTCACCTTTCTTCTTAGGTCTCAGTTTACTCATTTGTAAATGTGTTGGTGGAACCATCAGAGAAAGCAAATGGTATACATGTCATATGCTATCACTCCCTACTCCTGCATCCTTGACAGACATTGCTAATCTGTCACAGCACAGTTTCCCACTGAGCCCAAGTCCACTTTCAGCACTGTGCTCTTGGACATCAACAGAGATGTCACTCAAGATGAAATCTGTTAGCTGACCCTGAACTCCATGGCCTCTGAATTCCCTTCCACCCTGACATCTCATCACTCTATGAAATAAAGTCCTGCTTTCTTAAGATCTTCTTCTGCATTAATCTGCTGCCTTCAAATGTCTTTGCTCAACCCAAAATCTAGACCCTTGGCTTGGCTGCATTCTCTTTGGGTCATGAGGGGAGAATATGAACCATATGCTGAAAGAACTCCAATTTGTTCACACATCTGACTATTCAAACTGCCCTGGCACCTGGAGGCCACGTGCCGCTGTCAGCAGCATCCTTCACAAGGGGCCTCCCCGTGTTTCCCAGGCATTCCCAGAGTGCTCAGGAGTAGTGGCATTTTTTTGTAAGAATTCTACTCTTCCTAAATTTGTTTCTTGTCATCCTGTTCATAGCTGCTATTTACCAGGACCAAGCAAACCAAAATGAAAGGACTATTGCTGACACCCTCCACCTCATTCCCAGAAAAATGGGACTCCGTGATCCTGCTCGGATGGTCTAGCCTCCTCTGGCTTCCCTCTGTGACTGTGCATTGGGAATTAAGAAGCACTCTGAGTGGACACATGTTTTCAACAGCTTTGGAGCTATTTGTTCACCATCTGCTTTTAAGTCTGAAACGAACAAAGAGCGTCTTTGAGCATCATTTTACATTTCCCCCAGCCCTCTCTCAACACTGAATCAAGACCCATCACCAACTCTAATTTAGACTAGGGAATAACAGCATTTGTAGCATGGTTCTATATGTGCAAACACTGAACAAAGCCGACGGGCACTGCTGATGGCTGCCAGCCACCAGGCCCACCGCATTGTGTGGCCCGGCCACATGGCTGGGTCTCAGTGGGATCAGGCTGGACCTGACATATGAGATCCCACCTGGCTGCCTGCTCACCATGCGTGACCACAGGCAAGTGACTTCATGACTCTGAGTCTTGGTTTCTTTGTCTGTTAGATGCTGCCACAAACCATTTCCTTCACAGCTATAAGAGAGAGACCAGGCATGCTCTGGAGACACGAAGTGACTGGCAAAGAGAAAGAGTAAGAGAACAGGGTCCTTGGGGTCCCCATCTCAGGTATAAATGGAAAAAGAATACCGGAGAAAGGAATGCAGCCAGACACCAAGTTCCCAAAGCTTGACTCTTCCTGTTGCTCTGTTGAGTGTGCAGGGGCATAGGGTGATTCTGGACCTGAGCGGCAGATGAATGCTCAGACTGCACCCTTTGGAATGAGCCCAGGAAGATGATTTGCAAACACGGAGTGATGCAGCAAGGCCTGCCTCGTGCCCTCCCACAGCCCCTCTGACAACATGGCAGTTTGCTTCTTCAAAGCCAGCAAGAGACTCCCTCGCTGATGTCATGCATGGGAGTGAAATCATACCAGCTTTATTATTAAATATATTCCACTGGCTAGAAGCAAGTCACAGATTTCACTCCTACTCAAGGAGAGGGGATTATATAAAGGCATGACTCATCAGGTATCAACTTAGAATCCTGCCCACCATCAGCACCCTGTGATCTCTTCTGTACCTAAACACTCTAACTCCTTAGTAGCCAGCATTGGCCCAGTGCAGGAAGCTTAAGGGCATTGTCTGACCTCAGTGGTCCTGCACTAACCCTGCCTTTGCATAGCACATCTGCCAGTGAGACTATTCCAGTCAACAAATCTGCAAATATTCATTGACAATATATTATATACAGGGGGAAATCATTAAACTGAAAGCATTTGTGATGAGTTTTGCAATTTATAAAGGACTTTGACGTGCCCTCTTATTTAATCCTTATGGCCACAGATGGGGATTATTATCATCCTTTTGTTTCATGTGAAGAAACTGGACCTCAGGAAGCTTAGATGACATAGTCCAGATTGCACAGCCAGGCAGTACAGAATTGAGATGGGAACCAAATATCCTAGGTTCTTGTCTCCAGCAGTGTATGTCTGGTTGTGAAAGTGTAAAAAAAATGTGCATTTTTAGGAAAAGATCAGCAACAATAAATGGGATATATACTTAGAGCCATAGGAGCAATGTGGTATTAAAGGATTTTGCAAAAAGACTGGTCTGGCCCAGCAGGATTTTATAGAAAAGGCAGGAAGTGAATTAGATCCCAAAGAACAGGATTCATGTACCAGATGGGGTAGGTGAAAAGATAGGGCATCCATGTGGGAGGAACGGGATGAATAAAATGGGAAAGTGAAAGATCGTGAGAGTTTCCAGGGGACCAGAGGAAGATGGCCCAGCTGGAGAAAGTCTTCTATTGGAGACAAATGGAAGTAAAGGCTGGAAAGCCATTTGGAACTCTTGAAAGCCTCTTTGGGGATCAAAACCGTGGTGCCAATGGGCCCCTAAACCCCACCACCCTTCCTGGAATCTCATGCATAAGCAGTGTGCAATGTGCAGTGTGCAGACCTGACCAAGCCTGAGCTACCTGGGGCAGGAGGCTGCAGCAACACTGAAACTCACATACTTGGCTCACCTGGAGAAACAGCATAGCAGAAAGAGCTCAACTTCCCAGGTGGGTGGCTTTGATCTCCATGAGCCTGTTTCTACTTCCATAAAATGGAGATGAAAAATATCTACCTTGCAGACTTTCTGAGCAGCAAGAAAATGAGATAATACCTACAAAGTGCCTAGCTTAACACAGTCAATAAAGAAGAGCTATTATTATGAAATTAATCAATCTGTTGGTATGATATGAATTGGTCTCCCAGGGTTGCTCTCATGGGAACTCCCAGACATATATTCCACACACTCTACATGCTTCTTCCTCCACCATGAGCCCCTAAAAGTTTTCTCTCTGTTTATCTTCAGTGAAAACATAATTGATACTTTTAAAAATTGCTTATTTTTCATTTTGGTTATTGGTGACAAAAGTGAAAATAAATTCACAAATAGCTTAGCATAGGAGTTCCCTTGGACCAGAGCAATGGTTCTCAAACAGGGGACAAGCATTTGGAGATACCTGGAGACATTTCTGGTCATACCTGGAGGAAGCTACTGGCATCTAGTGGGTTGAGGCCAGGGATAGTGCTAAATACCCTACAATGCACAGGAGAGCCACCCCTTTGGCCCCCCACCCAGCAAAAATTTATCTAGCCCAAAATGTCAATAGTGCCAAGGTTGAGAAATCCTAGACTAGAGGTAGGGAGAACTGAGTTTTGGCCTTAACTCTGCTTCAAATAAGCTCTGTGATGAACTATCACTTCTCTTATCTGAGCTTTGGTTTTCTTATGTGTAAAACAAAGATTTCAGCATGGATCTGCCTGTAATAAAGTGGAAAAAAAAGTTGTAGTAAACTTTGCATAAAGCTAAATGTATTCAATTTTTAAATATTATCCTTTATACTGATATTTTAGTTCTCTTGTTGAAAAGGGATATTAAATGCCTTTTCTTTTTTAAAAAAAACAATTATGATAGTTAACTTGAAAAACATAAAAATAGTCCTAGCAAAATAAAAATTTCCAGTCCCAAGTCAGTCCCATAAACTTTTAAAATTGTCCTTGTCAGTGAAATGCAAATTTTGAGGAACTAAAAGCCTACGTGATCTCAGAGATCTTCTCCACCTTTAACAACCTCTGATTCTGTAAGAAATAATTAAAGGAAATTAAAAGAAATAATTAAAGGAAATTAAAGGAAATAATTAAAGGAATCCGTACAGTGTCATGATTTTCTGAAAAAATACCTTGCATTACCCAGGGTTCATTCAATACATCAGGAATTAGTCTGCGCATTCCAGGTATTGGAGTTAGGGGCTATACAGCTGTTGGAAGGGTTGGAAAATAAAGATCAGGGAAGCCACCACTGAGGGTCTGGAAGCCAGTGCTGAAGTCCTTAGCCCAAAGCACTGAAGCTTCAGGTGGTTCTCAAGCAGTTGTGGCTACTCTCAAGCAGGTGGCTACTATTTATGTCTCCTCTGTGCACACATGCGCTACAACTCCTCCAGAGAATCATGGCTTCTCCTGCTCTTCGACCTTCCAAATTTTGTGCAAGTTCCTCTCACTGGCAGGCAAATTAGGAAAAGGGATTTTGAGATACGTAGTCCCCACTTGTCTTCTGTGATACAGTGGAAACCTTGCGGGTAGGGTACCAACAGGATGCCCGTTGACCAAAATCCAATATGCATATACACAGACGGGGATGCCACCTATGCCTCCACCCACACCCTTCTTGCCTGGAGTAAACCCAGCCAAGACGTGGATAGCTTGCCTCTGAATGTGTGCTGCCCTATCACAGAGGACAGGAATATGAAGAAAGAGGCTACAATCAGTTAAACATAATAAATCGACATTGCTTATAAAAATGTCTGATTGCTGAATTAATTCCTGGCCTGATTTGTAAAGATCGTTGGGATGCTTTTTGGAGGTTTCAATTTCCCTCTAGCATTTTGTAAGCCAACAAGTCTCTGAGATTCAAATCCTGTGACCATCACATTAAGCTATAAAACATTGTTCTGCTGATGCAGTAATTGCCTGACATGGCTACCTGGTTCGAACTCGTGCTTAGTATGCAAATCTGCTCCAAAAATGCATTTGACAATCACTTTTTTGTCCACAGAAACTGCCCCTTGACAGAAAATGTATCCCAAAAAATGACTTTCTGTTTTTTGCCTTTAAAACTAAAGCTTGCAAGTCCAGTGGTAGATGAGAGCAACAACATGTGCTTATAATTAGGATTACCATCAGGGAATTCAACCTTACCGAGGGAAGGGGAAGAGGCCCGCCAAGGGGGAACACAAAGGCTCTCTGAAAAATAGCACACGAAACAAGCCCAGTTGGGTTGGCTGTTCCTGGGTAATGGGAGAAACTTGATTATGAAAAACAGTGCTGGTTTGACTCCAGATTCTAAAGAAATGTTGCGTGGGCAGAACAAGAAATGCTGACAAACAAAATCAAGCTGTGGGGATCTGCTTGCCAGTGTGGGCTGAAGGAGCTTGACAGAGGGCAGCCCTGGAGCAAGCAGCTATCCCAGGGTTGGGAAACCCGGGCCCTTGCTGGAGCCCCCTGTGACCAATGCACTACTCTGCCCTGGAGAGGGGAGGGTGCAGGGCCTCTTGCTTCTCTCCTCCTCTGATTCCCTCTGCGATTTCTGCATTCCAAGCATGGGTTTGCATTGAAGAAGCAAGTCTTTGAATCTCAGCTCTGATTCTGCATGCACCCAGCAGGAGATGTGACATCTCTGATCTTCAGCCTTTCAAACACGCAGGAGAATGCCCACCTCACAGAGCCATTAGGGAATCAAATGAAACAGTGTGAAGGAAAGCCTGGTGCCTACTGGCCACTAAATAAAAGGGACCACTACGGTTGTTCCTTTGTTTGGTTGGCTCCTGGACTGCTTGGGATTGGCTCCACCAGTTTTCATTTATTAATTAATTCACTCCACAATTATTTGTTGGATGCTTACTTACTATGTACCAGGCACACTGGAGACTCAGTGGTATACAAGGCAAATGTGGTCCCCACTGACTGTCTGGTAGGGGACACATGAATGAATAGGCCATTGCAATGAATGAATGGCATGGGGAAAGAGCAGGATGCTAGAGAGGCACCTAAGGGGGAAATTTTACCCAGATTTGGGGGCCAGGGGACCTGGAGGAGGCAGCTTCTGAGTTACAGCTGATGAGTCTGATCAAGCCAGATACAGGATGGTGTGAAGGGGTAGAGGGAGGAAAGCAGACGTATAGCTTCAGACCACAGTGAGTGCCAAGGCTTATAGGGAGTGACTTCGTGGTGAGCCCATTAACTGAAACAGGTCCCAAAGGGGTGAATGGGTCAACAGAGGCCTGAGGAAGGGAAGCAATCAGCCCGTGGGTCACATGGCCAGGTAGTGGGCGGCCAGGCTTAACGTCCCTACCTGGTCCCAAGTCCATGTGCCATTAAGCTCTTTGCTTTTCTGGGAAGCCCCATCTTCCTGCCCCTCCATTTCCTGGTGTTCTTGTTGTGAATCTGGTGGAATCTCACTGTCTGACTTTGGGCAAGTTGTTTCATTATCTGAGCCTGTATTTCCCAGCCTATTGTGAAAGGATCCACTGCTACCCTATTTGGGAAGTATTCTGAAAATATAAAGGGAGCAGTAGCGTGACAGGCGGGCCCAGGGGCAGTAATGTGTAGAGAGAGACAGAGAAGACCGGAGGCAAAATGCCCCAGCAATGCACAGAGGGACCATGGACTCAGCTGTTCGTTCTGTGTGTCCAAAGTTCCAGAAAGATAATTCAATCCCCGACTATTTCCATAGACCCCTGTCAGTCCCCAGAGTCACACGGTTAATTCTCATTTGCTGCGAGAGGCAGCAGGGCCTAATGTCTTTGCAATCAGACTAACTGGAATTGAAACTCCACCTGTGGAGAGCCAAGCTCAAGTTACTGAACCAATGAAGGTTCCTCACGTGGATGAGAAAATAAACTTACCTTATGCTGTTAAGAAGACTAAATTAAGTGCAATAAACTATCTAAGTGCCCAACACATCATAGGCACCAAGTAAATGTTAATACCCTTGTTCTTAGTTCTGCGGCAGGTGAGCTAAAGAAACTCATTCAAAGACATAATGCTATACGTGGTGTTGACTTTAAATTCACTTTCTCCATCCCTTTTCCTAATTAATCTTTTCTCCCCACACTCCTAAATCACTACAACACCCAGTGTAAATGCTCCATTTAGCCTTTTGTTTTAAAATGACAGAGTTTGCTCAGTTTAACTTGAAAAATGAAAAGCTTATGGAAGGGAAACATGTGAAAATAGAAAAGTGGGTACCTTGACTATTTAGCTGGGCGCCATGGAAAGGCAGCAGGCTTTGCAGACACAGAAACAGAAATGAATGGCCTCTCAGAATCCAAGATGCTTTGGCTCCAACTGCTCACCAGGAGAAGGGTTCATGGATTGCCCCATGGAGCTCATCCCTTGGTTTACCGTCTTGATCCTTTCTCTCTCTGTGTTTTTTGTCATTTTCATCTTGCCACCAGTTGGCCAGCTCTCTCCAGAGAGAAGATGTAATTGGCCTAATTACCAATTGTTGTCCCAGTTGGATGCAGCTTTCAGGCCAAACCATTTCACAGGCCACTCTCCAGCCTAGAGATTGGCTGCACGTAGGGCAACTGCCTACACTACACTACTGGGGTCAGAAGGCTTGGGTTCCATGGTCCTAGGCTAGCATTTGCCTGGGACTTTCTCAGTTTTGGCATGGAAAGCCCTGCATCCCCGGAAAGCCTTAAGTCACAGTTTTAAAACTAAATATCTCATATGCTGAGAACCCCTTCATTTCCAGGCAAACTGGGTAGTTGGTCACCCTCTGTGGCCCCAGAATGAGAATCTCTGCAGAAGAGGTGTGGCTGAGGCATGACCTCTCACACAGCAAGAATCAAGAACTCAGTAACTGGCCGAAATCTTCCTGACATTGTGGAATCCATCTGTCTCAGTGGACCATCCTGTGAGTATGTGGGATTCAACTCATTTCTACTACAGCGATGTTTAAAATAAACTTTCTGGAACACAAGAATTAAAAATCTCTCTGATCTCGCAATTTGGAAGTTTTAACTTTTTTTTATTTTTACTGAGTTTCCATTTTCTAGGCTTGTAACCAAAATAGTGCCATTTAGGCCTAAATCAAATATGATATTCTGGCTCAAAAGAAAACATGTTGATAAAGTTAGTAAAACCTGAAAGCAAATTTATGGTATAGGGAACCCAAGACACAACTAGGGATCCCCAAACTGTGAAAAGTGGTGTGTGTGCTGATTGCCGATGCTAACTGCCATTCTTTTACTCACTCCTTAAACCAACATTTAGTAGGAAAATTTATTGGGCATTCACCGCATACCAAGCTACTCAGAGTTAGCCAAAGTACAAGATTTGAGGACACAGACCTCCAGACTGTCAAGTCTGCTCAAAATTGCTAACACCAACTGCAAGTTTGGGGGTTTCCTAAAATTACCCTCAGGTTCACTAGTTAGCTAGAAGGACTCATTGAACTCACTAAAAGCTGTTGTACTCATGCTTATGGTTGATTATGATACAAAGAAAGGATACACCAAAATCAGACAAGGAAAGAGATGCATAGGACAGAATTGTGGAGGATTCTAAATGTGAAGCTTCCTTTGTCCTTAGGATGTATTACCTTCCCAGCATTGATGTGACCTGGGAAGTTCACCTCAGCCTCAGGTTCAGGGCTTTAATTGGGGCTACACCACTCAGACGTGATTGATTGATTACCCATGTGGTTGAACTTTACCTCCAGCCACTTAGAAGTTGGGCTGATATCAGGTAGCCTGGGGGTCCCACCATGAGTCATCTTCTAGCATAATAAACTTTCAGGTGTGATCCAAGGGACCCCCTGTGAATTACAAAGATATTCCTATCACACAGGAAATTCCAAGGGTTGAGAGGTAACCTCCCAGGAGCTGAGAAGAAAGTCCAGACCTCTTTTTATGCAAGGCCAAATTCTTTACTACCCACAGCCAAAGAATAACCATTTTGTCTTCATCATCCAATTTAATCCTCAGAAATATGTGAGTAAGCATTATTGTTATTCCCATTGTATGTCGAGGAAACAGAAACTTAGAGTAAGTGGCCCATGATTGCATAATAGTGAACCCAGAATCAGCACAAGTTCTTGCTGACCCCAGAGCCTGAGCCTTTAATCACTGTACAGTACAGTTACCAGGTGTATAGGATTTGTGATACCACCCTGGAGATATCAGGATGAAAAGGCATGATCCAAACAGGTGGCCTGCACATACTTATTAATTAAAAAGACCTTGGTGAAGGGACTGTTCTCAAAAGTGTGAGCAATAGCATGAGATGGTGCAGTACCCTGGTGCTAGCAACACTGGGGAGCTGTTACCACTCCTGGCCCTGAACATGAGGGGAGTCAGTGATTATTGGACCTCAGGGACAGTAAGTACAGCTACTGGATAGAAGGTATGGCCTCTGGTACGGGAACAGAGACAGCCAATGCACAGCCTGGCTGGAGGTGGGGATGGGGAAGCTGTGGTAAAAACACTCCAACCTCAATCTCTTCCATCTTTCATATTTCCCGCCAGTTTCTCCCATTGACTGAAACCACCTGGGAAACCTGGGGCAAAAGTGCTCATGGATATAGGCCACACGTAGTCCTGGACACAGATCAGAGTGGAATAGTGTGGAGAGTTGGTCTGGAGGGAGAAATGAAAAATATCCTGCACTTTCTGCTCTCCAAAAACTCAAATATAATAGGGGAAAGAAATATGTACACACAGAATTGCAACCCAGGGGATAAATATCATCTTTAACAGAAGCAGAGAGAGAAAGAAAGGGATTGTGCAGTGGAAGGACTAAAAAAATATCACTATGCAGGAGAAACACTTGCATCTTTTCTTGAACGATGAGAAAATCACCATTTGGACAAAAGAGGGGTGGACATGCTTACAGAAATATTTTTTTTGAATAGGCAAGACACAGAGACCTGAAACAGTATAGAAAACTGTGTATTTATTGTTCATCAGGCAGACTGTAGACTCTGCAGGGGGAAACAGCTAGTGATGGGGCTGTGAAGTTAGACTGGAGCCAGACCATGGAGGGATTTTCAAGTACCTTATTAAGTAAAGAGTGGGAAGGCATTCCATAATTTTATGATAATATATTTAATTTGAGGAAACTCCTTCTGGCAGTTTGGAAGTTAAATTAGAGAAACATAATTTGGTGGCAAAAGACCTGTTAGGAGGCTATTGCCATAGCTCAAGTGAGAACAACAGGAGAGGTATTATAGGGAAAGGGTCTGACGAGCTCACTGGATGCAGAGGAAGGGAGTGTAATGCACAGGAAAATCACTGCATTGGACAGAGAGGGAGGTAAAAAAAATCACTGCATTAAGGGAAACCAGGACGACTTAGGCGGCCGATGACACAATGAAAAGTAAGGTCATTGCTGACAGCTTGTGGGATAAACAGTACTTAGATGTTTAGATATTAAGCACTGGAAAAGGTGAGCATTCTCCCATCAACATCACACATAAGACATTCTTAGCTCCTGGAAGGAAAGTCTTAAAGAGAGACTCTCATTAGAAGATGTTATATATAGGCATCTGAAGTCTAAGTAATCACAGATTTATAAAGCTGTAAGACCAGTAGGAAAAGGAAGAATGATTAGATGATAGACCAATAAATAATGCAGAAAAGTTCAGAGCAGTGGAAGAACTTTTGAGTTGTATAGGAAACCTTTGTACTCTAATGAATGACCCCTGAGTAGTTACGAACATAAAAATGGAAAACTATCTTGAGTAGTCCTATAAGCATTGTATCACAGGAAGCTACAAAACTAACTTAGTTTGGAATTTATTTATTTTTTTTTTTTATTATTATTTTTTTTTTTTTTTTTATACAGAGTATAACTTTATTGCCTGGGGCGAGTGCCGTGGAATCAGCCTAGATCACAGCAACATCAAAATCCTGGGCTCAAGCGATCCTCCTGCCTCAGCCTCCCAAGTAGCTGGGACTACAGGCATGTGCCACCATGCCCGGCTAATTTTTGCTATATGTATTTTTAGCTGTCCAATTAATTTCTTTCTATTTTTGATAGAGATGAGGTCTCGCTCTTGCTCAGGCTGG
>CAUYSK010088140.1:0-16155 GCA_963575035.1 Avahi laniger | reverse complement strand
CATGCTACAAATCCGATAAAGGGCTGATAACCAGAATCTACTTAGAACTCGGGAAAATCAACAAGAAAAAATCAAACGACCCTATCAAAAAGTGGGCAAAGGACATGAACAGAAACTTTTCAAAAGAAGACAGAATAATGGTCAAAACACATATGAAAAAATACTCAACGTCTCTAATCATCAGGGAAATGTAAATCAAAACCACAGTGAGATATCACTTATCTCCAGTGAGACTGGCCTTTATCAAAAAATCCCAAAACAATAAATGTTTGTGTGGATGCGGAGAGATAGGAACACTCATGCACTGTTGGTGGGATTGCAAACTAGTGCAACCTCTGTGGAAAGCAATATGCAGATACCTTAAAGAGATACAAGTAGAATAATCATTTGATCCAACAATCCCATTACTGGGCATCTATCCAAAAGAACAAAAGACACTCTATGAAAAAGACGCCTGCACCTGAATGTTTATAGCAGCACAATTCACAATTGCAAAGATGTGGAAACAACCCAAGTGTCCATCAATACATGAGTGGATTAATAAAATGTGGTATACATATACCATAGAGTACTAGTCAGCTTTAAGAAACAATGGTGATATAGCACCTCTTATATATTCCTGGATAGAGCTGGAACGCATTCTACTAAGTGAGGTTCCCAAGAATGGAAAAACAAGCACCACATGTACTCACAATCAAATTGGTATTAACTGATCAACACATAAGTGCACATATAAGAATAAGATTTATTGGATGTCAGGCTGGGGGGAGGGGAGAGGAGGGAGGATGGCACGGGTATATGCATACACAAAGAGTGCGATGCGTACCATCCAGGGGATGGACACACTTGGAGCTCGGACTTGGGGTGGAGGGGCAGCAAGGGCAACATACGTAATGTAAACATCTGTACCCCGTAATATGCTGAAAAAAAAAGAAAAAGAAAAAAGACAACAAAAAAGTTTATTTTTATTTTATTAAACATGATTGCATCTACCTACATTTGAAAATTTATATGTATAAATTATCTTCAGTCTACAGAAAAATGTTTGATAGATTTCCACAATTTTAGCAATATATTTCCACTTGCCAAGGATCTGCAGCTTATAAGTTTGGAAGCATTATTTTAAATCTTAAATTTTAACTCAGTGGGATCTAACTGAAAAAGGGCTATAGTGATTCTTCACAGAAAACACATTATGAAACATACAGTTTCTTATTTTGTGACTAATGAAATATATTGCAGAAATACTACCTCCTGGGGAGAGGGTAATATAACAAAATCTATAGTAATAAAAGTGATGATTTTCAGACTGTACATGAAAAATATAAAGCTCTAAAATCAACCTAATCTTTTTCCATCCTACTTCCAAGAATTAGGAGAATAGCTCAGAAACAGAAAAAAAATACACCCAGAAATGTTTGGGTTTTTTTTTCTTTATGCAAAGAATAAACCTAAAAAATTACCTGCTCTGTTGAGTACCTAATTATCTGTCATGTTGCTAAGGCAATGATTGCTTACATTATGCACCATCATGTTAGTTAATCTTTTTGGGAAAACAGAATGCAGTTTGAAACCAACCTTCACCTTCTTCTTTTTTAAACTTATTATATAAAGGTCACCAGTAAAGACATAACCGTTTAGATACAATAACAAAACAAAACATCTATATGTCATCCCTATCAGAAACTATTTGCTGAAGATATTAAGCCTGGAAAATACAAACGTATTCTATAATAAGAAAACATGTCTCCACTCTGTGGAAAAGAATTTGGAGATACCTCAAAGAGCTAAAAATAGAAATACTATTTGATCCAGCAATAGCACTATTAGGCATCTACCCAAAAGAGCAAAAGACAATCTATAATAAAGACATCTGCGCCCAAATGTCTATGGCAGCACGATTCACTATTGCAAGGATGTGGAAATAACCCAAGTGCCCATCAATCCATGAGTGAATTATTAAAATTTGGTATATGTATACAATGGAATATTACTCAATTATGAGAAACGACAGTGATCTAGTACCTCTCATATTTTTCTGGATTAAACTTGAGCCCATTATCCGAAGTGAGGTATCACTAGATCAGAGGAATGGGCTCCACTTGTGCTTGCTATCAAATTGGCACTAACTGATTAACCCTATGGTGCTCACGTGGTAGTAATATTCTCCAGGGATTAGGAGGATGAGGAGTAAACTCACAACTAAAGGACACGGGGAGCATTGTAGAGGGGAAGGGCATGCCTCTAACCCTGGCCTGGGTGAGGCTAAGACATAAAATGTAACCAAAATAATACCCTGAAAGAAAAAAAAAAAAGAAAACATGTCTTCAGAATTTTTTGCCCTGAGGATTGTCTTTTAATTTGACTAGTGGTATGAATGTATAAATTGCATTTTTAGGGTCTGCTATAGTTTGAATATTTAACCCTCCAAACCTCATGTTGAAATTTGATCCCCAGTATTGGAGTTGGGGTATAACAGGAGGTATTTGGGTCATGGAAGTGATTCTCTCATGAATGGCTTGGTGCTGTCCTTGCAGCAATGAGTGAGTTCTTGCTCCGTTTGTTCCTGTGAGAGCTAGTTGTTAAAAAGAGCCTGGACGTCCTCCCTCACTCTCTTGCCTCCTCTCTTGCCATATGATCTCTGCACACTTTGGCTCTGCTTCCCTTTCTACCATGACTGGATGCAGCCTGAGGCCCTCAATGGATGCTGATGCCAGTGCCATGCTTCTTGTACAGCCTGCAGAATTTTGAGCCAATTAAACTTCTTTTCGTTATAAATTATACATCCTTAGGTATTCCTTTATAACAAGACAAACAGACTAAGACAGAGTCTTAGAAAACATTTTTCACTTTCTCTGCTTCCCTGTTACAGAGATTGCCATTAAAAAAGCGTTTATTTAAAGCCCTCTACATGCTGACTTTTGTGGCCAAGCTTTTGCCAAGTATGTAAAGATTATAAAAAGACATTTTCTTCACCTTTAAAAAGATCTCAATCTAAAAAGGAAAAAAAATACAAATTCATAATTGCAAGATGTGGTGTATTCATACAATGAGCACTTGAATGCAATTAATTGAATAAATCATGGCTACGCATAACAACATGACTAAACCTCATGAACATAATATTATGAGAACAAGTAAGTTGCAGAAGATTAGCACAGTATGATTCTGTTTATATAAGACTCTAAAATATGTGAAACTTAACAACCTATTGTCTAAGAATACAAACATAAGTGACAAAACTATAAAGAAAAATAAGAATAATAAACACAAAATTTAGGAGTCATTTTCTCTGAACAGAACAAAAATCTCTCTAAACTACTTTTCCTTCTGCTCAACAATCTACCATGGCTACCCATTGAATCTACTAGGTATCTACCACTTCATTCAGAGAAGCTGTCTACCCCAAAGGACATAACAATTTTCTTTTTCTTAAACTGGATGGAGGATACAATGGTGTTTGATTTATTATTTTATTTACATCTGTAAAATATTTCATAAGTCCTCCATAAACAATTTTAAAATTACTGGTACAGAGGAGAAAGAGGAGATTCTTTTCTTTTGCTTTGCCAGCTGTCCTTCAAACCGCTAATCATTCCTGAGACTCCAGGTTGTCACCCACTTAATACATTGGTGCTCCTCTTAAGTGGAATGAAATATTTCTAGAAATGTTGTCATTACCTTGACTACCAGAAAGATGATTAGCTGGAAGAATATGCTTATTGTGAGTAATAATCTCGGTTAGTACTCATTGCAGGACTCAGGAGAATTCTATCACTTTATGCAGATTATGAATCAATATGCATTGACATTACTATCTATTAACCTTTTTTCTAAAACATTGTATGCATCCAGCTATGATGGTTAATTTTTTTTGTCAATTTGGCTGGGAGTTTTGGTTGTATGCAGAAGAAATTTGAGGAAGGATTCCAGCCCTTTGGCCCTTGTCCATTAATCTTAATCTTTGCCCACTTTACATGTTTGCTTCTAACCAATCCTAACCTATATCTTCTTTTATGGCAGATTAGGGTTCCAAGTGCAAGGGTCCCAGTGAACAAATTGGAGGCTGCATCACCATGTATGACCTAACATCACTTTTGCCACATTTCATTGCAGTCATTGTTTTTAAAGCACTAGATAAATAGAAGCATAGATGATTGATAGATGGATAAAATTACTCATTTATATTTGAAATCCAAGAGTTTGGATGGTTAACTGATATATTTTTCATAATAATTAGCAAATTTATTTAGCATACATTTTGAAGTCTTACATGAACAACTAGAAGTATTTAAAATGTAATAATAAAATGGCATATTTCTTTCAAGCCTCAACAGACTGTGCTTAGAATGAGCTAATATATAACTTCCAGTTCAATTCTGATAGCAATTTAAAAGAATTAAAATAAATCAAAAGTAGCTGTTGTTAATACTGGTTTACATTAGCTGTATTCAGGGGACATTTACCTAAAACCCCAGTAGTCACAAGTTCCAGACAGTTGAGAAGGGAACCATGCAAAAAGCGGATTAGAAACTTCACTAAATATAACTATTAAGTAAGTGCATGAAAGTTTTGTTTCACAGAGAGACGTGTGTTTAGAATATGTATTTCTTGGGTGCTGAGACAAAATTAGAATAATCACATCATCTAAAATAATATTGGCTGGAGAAATCACATGGTTATGCTGATAAATAGGAGGAAGAAGTAGGGATAGATGAGAATACTGTAAATATTAGACCCCGAATTTCAAAAATAGCATATTTGACATTCAAGACTTATTTTTTACTCTCCTGCAACCCCCAAAATGGCAATACCCAAAGTGGACGATATGTCCTTCGAAAGAATCCACATTTCTATTGCTGGTGGTAGAGTTGGTTTGACCTGCAAAGCATTACACCATCCAGTATCTTTTGAAATTAGCAGGTATACGGGGTCTTCCTGTGCATGTCCTCTTTTTTCCCTAGGCTAATACTTAAAGCTTTCCATAGGCCTTTTCAGAAAGTTACAACAAAACCATGACTCTTTCCTGAAACATTTGGTTTACTTTGAAGTCTAAAAAGTTCTAGTAATTTCAAGGAAATGCCCAAGTCATATACAAAAACAGCACATTACTATTTTTTTTAAAAAGGTAGATAAAAATTCTAAGTACTTCTTGTGTAAAGCAAGTGCACTATTTCAAGTGAAAGTATGAGAGTTTCTTTGCACAAGAGAGGAGATTATTGTCCTTAACATATAAGTCATTTATTACATACGAGGAACAAATTATTCCAAATAAGCTTCAATTTATCTCTCCAGAAGATTTATGAGGTTTCTGAAAGCTTTAGTTAGTTAAAAATTAAAGTGATATTCAGAGTATCTTAGATCAGAAAGTAATTAAAAAATCTGACTTGGGAAGTGAAAATAACGAATGATATTGGGGTTCAGATACCTTTTCTGCCTGGATTCAGATTCTAGGGTTCCTGTCACCTATTTAGTCTGGTAGTTTTGGCAAAGTCTGAGCTTCAGTTTTCTCTTCAGTGAAATGGAAATGAAATAATAATACCTACCTCAAGAATAGTGTATATATATATAATACTGTAGAATATATGTAGCCTTAGCATCATATTTGGAGTGGCTTTGTGTTGGTAGCTATTAATAAGTACAGACCATGTGCCTAGCATTGTGCTAAATGTTAGAAATACAAACATGCATAGAATACAAGTATTGCTTTCCAGGGCTCCAAAGTCTAGCAGAAGAGATAGGACAAATACATAATTTTTTAAAATAGCAATTTAAAGTGTATTCATCAAAATTCTATAGAAATACAAAAGGAAAAGCAATTATTCTGCTGACAGGAAAGAGTGTGATTAAATTTGAAAGAAAGAGTTGAAGTTCAAAAAAAAGAAAAAGAGCATCCAAGGCAAAATAAATGACCAATATTAAAAAAAGGTAGGGCTATTTCTTGACCTTTCTGAAATACTGGGTGTATGAAGCCACTTAGCCTGATTTTGCAAAAATAGACTTCCACCTACCATATCTCTGGCAAGTGTGCATCCAGCCTTTGATTGACATTTCCAAAGTCAGAAAATTTACTACCTTTCAAGTCAGTCTATTCCACTTTTTAAATAGCTGTAATTGTTAGAAAATCTTTCTCTACATTCAGTCAAAACCCCATCTGTCCATAACTTCTACTCAATTTTCCTATCTCTGCCCACTGGTCTTTCAAAGAATAAAATACCTGTAATCTGGTCTCTTTAAAATCATGATATTCTTTTAATTAAATCTAAATCATGTGATGCATCAAATGAAAGTTAAAATAGAATAATTCCTCAGGTCTTATAGATTGAAACTGCAATGATCAAAACAATTTTACAACTTAATTTTCCCATTGATAAATGTTGGCAAGTATGTTTAATGTGAAATATAGGACCGAAAGTAATTTCCCAATCAAATTTAGGCTTCCTGATGCTTTTTTCTATCTCTTGAGTGTACCTTGCTTCCATTTACCAAAATTAAAAAATGAAATGATAAATGGTTCCACAAAAGGACTTCTGAAAAAATTAATGTATGCAAAATTTTACTGTTAAATCAGTCTTACTCTTATTCTGTGATTCGAATACCTACAAAAGTTGTAGAGCTTTCATAGATAGCCCTAGCACTATATTTTCTGACAGTAAAGTTATTTTTTAAATCAAATCAAAGCTATTTTGTTAGCAGAATGATTCCAAAGAAATCCAGGAGAAAGGACTTAGAGCAATTTAGATCCCCTGGTATAAATACAGCTCGAGTGATAGCTTTCTTATATTGATTGGTTAATTGCCAGTTTGAGCATCTTAAAACAAAAAAACTGAAGGAACATATCCAGCAGAGAAAAATTAAGTGCCGCTATGCTGCATACATTTGCTATATAGAGTATATCAGGCTACAGCTTAAGAATGAACCTGAGACATTACGACAAAAAGTGGGTGGATGTTTAAAGTCTCACGTAGTTGAAATATCAGTAATAATTATATATTGTATATACTCACTATAGAAGAACTTCATTCTTTAAGTAACATTAGCTTCTGTGGGTGAATTGCACTCATTTTACTCTCTCCATTTTAGTAAGTAGCTTCTTCCTACTGCCCACTTATAAGTGCTTGTATGAGCATCTAGCAGTTTTTCCTGCATGTTGATGAAGTTCATCAGGATAGAACTCACAGCTTTTCCTGAAAATTAATAATACAAATATAATGGAAAGCAAAATAAAATTTTTTCCTTGACTTGAATATATGTAGAAGCATAAGTAATGGTCAAACCAAAATAATCTCAAAGAAAACCACTAATTTATATTATAAATATGTCATCTAAATGCAACTTTAGTACAAAAAATGAAAATTGTAAAGAACATGATGCATACTATATTGCTTTATAATTATGACCAGTTAGAATTGTCTACTTGGTTTTTTTTCAAAATCAAAACAGAACTGTTGTAATGAACTTTTCAAATTCTAATTACATTAATGGTTCAGTTTCCTACGCTTTACATAGAACTATTTATAACGGAACTATTATGTCATTGAATATGCAATGTCTGACTTCAAATCAAAAATCTAGTTTATTATATGTCAAACAGGAAGCAGTACAATTTATCAAAGCGTGTGTCTAAACTGTCAACAGTTTTGCCATCTCAATGGCAGTTTGTTTAAGAAGTCTGGAGAGCCAGTGGCAATGAAATCACCAAAGGCATTTTCGACAGCTTGTTGAGAATTGAATACTTTTCCTTGCAAGAAGTGGTCCAAAGCCTGGAAGAAGTGGTAGATAGTTGGTGCAAGGTCTGGTGAATACGGTGGATGACAGAGAGTTTCCAAGTCCAGCCTCTGTAGATTGGGTACCGTTATTTGGTGACACATGGCCGAGTGTTGTCTTGCAAGAAGATTGGCCGGTCTCTAGTGACCAATCTCGGCTGCTTAATCGCAAGCATCCTCATCATTTCATCCAGTTGGTTGCAGTAGACGTCTGCTGTAATCGACTGACCAGGTTTCATGAAGCTGTAGTGGATAATACCAGCGCTGGACCATCAAACAGACACTATTAGCTTTTTTTTTTGATGTATATTCAGTTTTGGACTATGTTTCGGCACTTCATCTTTATCCAACCATTGTGCCAAAGGCTTACGATTGTCAGAAAGAATCCATTTTCATCACATGTAACAATATAGTGTAGAAATGGTTTGCCTTTATGCTGCTACAACAAAGAAAGGCAAGCTTTGAGATGATTTCTCTTCTGACACTTGTTTACTTCATGCGGTTCCCATCTATCCACCTTCTTTACCTGCTGATTTGTTTCAAATTGTCCAATATTATTGGAATAGTACCATCAAACCTTACTGCTAATTTATGCATAGGCTGAGATGGGTTCACTCTCATTACAACTTTCAGCTCATCATTATCAGCCTTGGTCTCAGGTCACTCACCTGGCTCATTTCCAAGATTAAAATCATCAGAATGAAACTTTTCAAACCATCCATGTATTTTGCATTCATTAGCCACGTCCTTCCTAAAAACTGTTGCTATCTCAAGCTGTGTGCACTGCATTGGTTCCACGATGGAACTCATATTCAAAAATAACACACATTATTGACTTATCCATGGTTTCACAAAAATTTCTCTAAAAAAAGCTTTGAAAGGTAATCACAAGCCAAATCATACATTTGAAAAAATGAGGATGTACCTTCACAGTAAAAACAAAACAAGAAGTGTCAAAGTAAAATGTCAGAGATATCAATTGTCAAACTTAGTACTTAAGGAAATTGGACATTTCATACTTAATATAATTGCACTCTATCCTACCAAGAAAATCAGATACTACTAACACTGTTTACATCCCAAAAAAATCATACTGGACTACAGTACTACATGCATCTCAAATCAGAGCCAAAGTACCCTACACAACACCATAGTTATATCTTCAGAAAAAAATCCTCAACTACAAAAGTAAATTTAAAAATAGGAAGAAGTCACTGTTATACCACATGCATGGATATCAGTGTAAGAACACAGGAAACAGGAAAAAGCAAAGAATATGACACCTCCAAAGAACCACAATAATTCTCCAGCAATAGAGCTTAATTAAGAAGACTTTTTTTTTTTTTTTTTTTGAGACAGAGCCTCACTGTGTTGCCCAGGCTAGAGTGCCGTGGCGTCAGCCTAGCTCACAGCAACCTCAAACTCCTGGGCTCAAGCTATCCTCCTGCCTCAGCCTCCCGAGTAGCTGGGACTACAGGCATGCGACACCCTGCCCGGCTAATTTTTTTCTATATATTTTTAGTTGTCCAATTAATTCTTTCTAATTTTTAGTAGAGACGGGGTCTCACTCTTGCTCAGGCTGGTTTCGAACTCCTGAGCTCAAACAATCCACCCACCTCGGCCTCCCAGAGAGCTAGGATTACAGGCGTGAGCCACCTTGCCCTGCCAAGAAGACATTTTTGAGACTCCAGAAAAAGAATTCAACTTATTGATTTTAAAGAAGATCGGTGAAATACAAGAGAATTCTAAAAAAATGATAAAACAAAATAAAAAAATTTGGATATAGTTGAATAACTTAACAAAGAGATAGATATTTTAAAGAAGAACCAAATAAAAATTCTGGAACCGAAGAAATCATTGAAAGAAATACAAAATACATCTGAATGCTTCAACAATTTTTTCTTATGATATACTGACATTTCTGCATCCTTCCAAATCCAAAGATTCTAGAAAACAGAGTACTAAAATAATTTTAAGATTCCAAATCAACAATATTTAGTTTGATGCTTAGATGTAAAGTTCTAGTGCATGATATAGATCTGGCTTCAATTCTGTTACTTATTTATTTTTCTTCCCTGGATAATCCACAGCAGATATGTTTTTAAAGTATTGACTATGTTCACATCACTGCACTAGGATGTAAAGATGAGAAGATACCAATTTTGCTTTCAAGGAATTTATAGTGTAAAGCAAGTGGGGTAAAAAGTATGATATAATGAGAAATTAGGAAATAGTGAGCATTGTACCAAGAGTCATAAATAAAAAGTCCAGGGTATTTTAAAGGAAAGGATGATAACATTCATTATGAGGATTCTAGCGGTGGCATTTGGGATTGATTGGAATGAAAAGATGGGATTTGTCAGATGGGCAGGGTAGAGGAATAGTACAGAGATGATAAACTGCAGGGAGTATTTAGAGAGTAGAAAGGACCCAGTTTTAACTGGAAAATATAATAGCAAATTGAGAAGTAGGGAGAGAAAATTTTGAAAAAGTATATAGTGGTCATATTATGTAAGCATTTAAATACCAACAGAAAGGATTTTCATTTAATTTGTTGGGCAACACAGAGTCTTTGAATATTTTTGATCTAGGAATTAGCATGGTCAGAGTTATATATTACCAATTACTTACATGAAACAAGTTGGAGGAGACTTGATGCATACTGTGGTTTTCAGCCAGGAATTTGGACAGAAGTGTTTCGATTGTAAGGAAGTGAAAGTCATTTGATGTACCTTTTGGGAAAGAATAACACAATTGAAACTGTAGCCAAAAGTCCACCAGGGAACAAGGAACTAAATCAATGAAAATCTCTGTCTTTTTTCTTCTTTCCTCCCTCTTATCTCCCTCTCTCTTGATGTCTCTGCTTTTTTTAATAAAAAAAACCACAAATATTTCTCTCTATTCTTTATTTTCTGTAGCTTGCATTCTTTTGTGTATTTAGTCCTCAAGCAATCACTCTGGCCCTTAGCTATATGCTAGTGTTATAATTTTAAATGCCTAGCAAAGAAATTAAATTGGTCCTTTGCATCCTTCTGAAGCTAGTCACACTAGGATGCCTGCAAGCCTGTGGACAGCTGCTTTTGTGTCTGGGGCCTAGGTCTAAACAACAGTGGCTGGGCAGAGTGGGGGTGTCATATGATCTAGTGTCCAATCAACTGGTCCTATGGATGAGAAAAGATTCCTGAAAAAGAAATACAAGTGGGCAGTGTATCAGTCAGTGTTCTGCCAGAGAAACAGAACCAGTAGGACTCCCTCTCTCTTTCTTATTTATCTATCTATCTTTCATAAGGAATTGGCTTATGCCATTATGGGGACTGGCTAGGTGAGTTTGTGATTCAGGTAGCAGGCTGGAAATTCTCAAGCAGGAGTGGATGCTGCAGACTACAGGTGGAATCGCTTCCTTCTCAGAGAAAGCTCAGTTTTCGTCTTCAGGACTTCAGGATTATTGAGGATAATCTCCCTTACTTAAAGTCGATCAATGGCAGATGTTAATCTCATCTACAGCATGCCTTCACAGCAACACCTAAATTAGTGTTTAAATTAAGGGGACTGTAGCCAGGCCAACTCAGGACACACACACCTAACCATCCCGGGGCAGGTACGCCCAATCATGCCTGGTCCACTGACTACATAAGAAAAGAAATGCATTCGAAGAAAAACGTTGAGCCTGGTTTTGAACATGTAGAATTTTTAGTGTCGCTGAGTCACTGACATACTATCTTTGTGCTTTTTGTGCAAAGGAATTGTTCTTGATGTCTATGAGGCTCTTTTCAGTTATAAAATAATTCCTATTATTATCATGTGCAAAGGCAATAGAGATGATTAACAAAAGGCAATTGTTATTGCAAAGAGAATAACCTTGCAGAATTGACAATTTTCCCTATGTGCTGCCTCTCTTGAAAAGAAAAATAACAGAATGAATTAATTATGGCAAAGAAATTTTACTTCATATACTATAGGTTACACTATGTTAGCTGCTACAGATGTGAAGTGGAATATGATCCTGGACATAAAGGAAGATGACTATAATCTGATTATAAGCAAATTGATCATTTCAGTACAATGTGCTAAGCATTGTGAGAGAAATGTGTATAGTACTGAGGAGTGGCATCTAAATCAGGCCAGGGACTAAGTAAAAACTTCTTGGGAGACATACAGTTTGAACTAAAATTGAAGGTCAGAATTTAGATAGAGAAGGTGGTCACAGGGAGGGGCAGCTGCTGGGAATAGAGAAACCTCGAGAAAGTCTCTGCCATTTATTCATTTGGTTGCAAACAAAATTTTATTAAAATATTTTTGTCCATTTTCTTTTGCTTTTCCTCATTGTTTCGGTTCCCTCATCTTTCAGAGTTTTCCGATTGTATTAACATTCCCTTGCATAACAATCACATTCCATTTTTTCAGCACACATAATGTGAAGTCTCCAAATTATTGCTTGACCCCAGCAATTCCAATGATTTTCATTTATTCTTGTCATTTTAAACATTGATTTGAAGCAGAATTTTTATACACTGCTACACCCACACATTGTGAAAGCTGCTTTTGAGAATGTCATTTGTTTATTTATACAAACTTTAAATCATTCAAGAGCTTTTTGAATAAAAATTTTATCTGCTTAGGACATATTACCGTGTTGTTTTCATTTGCAGAGCTGTGAACCATTGTCAACTAGCACATGCTCAGGTGAAGTAGATGGTAGACTTTGTGGGGCTGTGTGTGTCTGTGATTCTTTGTGCGTGTGTGCGTGTAAGTCTGTGCATGTGTGCATGCGTGTGTGTGTTTTCAGTGGACTTGCCCAGGGAAGTAATGAAGAGCCTCAGAGAAATATTAGTACATGGCTTTCTCCTTATTTTGTACTCACATGCCTTCTATCTTACGTATGAAATAAGGTATGTGAATGGCCTTTGTATAAGTGCATCATATTAAGGTGAAACACTACTTCTTTGCATTATATTGAAGAAATAATTCAGGCTGGGTGCCTCTTATTGCAATAGATATATGCTATGGTTTGAATGTGTCATTTCAAAAATTCAGGTGTTCAAACTTAATGGCCAATGTAACAATATTAAGAGGTGGGCCGTTAGGAGGTGATTAAGCCCTCCCTTGGGAATGGTATTGGAGCCATATCAAAGAGCTTGATGGAGGGAGTTTGTCCCTTTCCGCTCTTCCACCTTACAGCTTATGAAGACACAACATTCTTCCCCTCTGGTGGAAGCAGTGTTCAAGGCACCATCTTGGAAGTGGAGACCAGACCTTCACAGATGATGAACCTACCAGTGCCTTGATCTTGAACTTCACAGCCTCCGGAACTGTGAGAAATAACTTTCTATTCTTTATAAATTGCCCAGCCTGTGGTATTTTGTTATGACAGCACCAAACAGTGTAACTGTTTCATGTAACTCCTTTTTTTCCACTTTAATGTATTTCCTTCCTTCCTTCGTTCTCTCTTTCCCTCCTTGTATCCCCCTTTTCTTCCTTCCTTCCCTTCTTCCTACCTTTTCATTAGTTCAATGACTTCATTTCTCCTTCTCCTCCTGCACCGTCTCTTTAATATCTGCTACATACAAGGCTATGCTCTTGGTATTATGGAGAGTTATAAAGATTTTTAAAATACTACAAATACTTAAGCACTTTCGAGTACTTATTCTGTACCAGGCACTCTTCCATGTGTTTCACATGTATTAATTAATCTTCTCCCAAATTGTATGAGACAAATACTGTTATCACTTCCATTTTATAGATGGAGAAATTAAGTATTAAAGAAGTACAATAATTGTCCAAGTTCTCACAGGAGTTAAGGGGAAGAAGATTTAACCCATATTCTTAATCACATTCTCATTGCTTCATCCAACGAAAACCTAGTAGGAAAAGTGACAGGCACAAAAATACACAACGAATAAAATAGAAAAGAATAGGTGTCATGAGAGACATTCACACAAAGTACTGCCATAGCTCAAAGGAAGGGAGACGCTGTGGGGAAGGTGGCTGCTGTCTTCACGGGCCTTGGTGATGGGGAGGATTTTGAGAGAGAACGGTGGAGGAGGCATTCCAGCAAGAGGGATGATTTGAATTACCTCCTTTGGATGGGCCACTGAGGACACCAGTGGGAGTAATCAGGATAGAGCCTGGAAGGGCAAGTCAGAGCCATGTTGTGAGAGCCCCGAAACACAAGCAGGGAAGTTGGCACTTAGCATGTCAGTCAGGAGGAAGACAGCCAGAGGTTTTGAGCAGGAGAGCGGCATGATCAAGGCAGTGGTCTGTGAAAAATCCCGTGTTAATCGTTCTGTAGAATGGAATAGCACGGGTGAGTTCAGCGTCTGGGAGGTTAGTTAAGAGTTTGGTAAGAAAGACTAAAGACTTGGATTCAAGTATTGGCTTTGGGAATGAAAAGGGGAGAAATATAGGACAGAATAAGAGTTCCTGTATATGCATACCAGGACTCGGTAACCACTTGAAAGGACAGTGAGGTCTCCGTGGTCTCTAACATGGGCAGGATAGGTTTGGGAGAATGGTGATGTCATTCACTTACACAGAAACTCAGATTTATGAGGAGCAGAGTGAAGATGCATTCATGTTTCAACTTATAAATATCCAAGGAAATGTTCCACTATTAATAGGACACAAATGTATGAAGTCAAGGGCAAAGACTGAGCACTGATACTCTCAGTGCTCAGCTGGACGGTTTCATTTCTCCTCTTTCCCCTCTCTGTGTTCTTTCCCTGCCATTTGGAAAGTTTCCCAATGCCTGAACTGACTGCTCACCATTTATCTTCTCCTTTCAATTTCTCCATTGTCACAACCAAATTCATGAAATTACACATCTTAGTTGTTTATGTCTGCATGGTGCTGAATCTATGCTTATAAAAATATGCATTTCTGCTGGCATTTAGCAAAAAATAAAAGCAAAATCACAGTTAAACAAAACAAAACAGAACAAATGAGCACACAACCTTTGAGCAAGAAAAACAGGGAAACCATGCAGAAATAAACCTTACAGAAACCAAGCAGAAACTACTAAAGAAACAACCCTGCCCACATTTATCTCCATGGATTTTATCTCAGGTTCTTCTAATGAAAACCTGAGAGTAGGCCTTTTACAATTACCTGCAGGGTCTGTGTTCAACAGATTAGACTGAATTAAAAAAAAAACCCCACAAACTCTTGAGTTAGGGAGAACAGAAAGGTTTGGTTTTCTGGACTAGACAAATAGAAATTCCTTAACTGTGTGAAGAGAGACCATAGTGATTAGCCAAAGTGGAAACATTGAAACACTGTTTTAAAAGTTACATTACGTAATGCAAGTTCAGGATGCTTAACAATTAAGCTTATTTTATCATACTCTTCTAATATCATTAGCTGTCAACTAATGGCATTAATAGAAGGAAAAGTTTTTTTTAAAAATTCTCTCAATCTATAAGATTTTTAGTAAAATTACTTCCCAGCAAGTATTTTGTTGAAAATTATAGTTAGTGAACAGATTAAGATCAAGTTATTTTGTTCAATTAATGGGATTTATTTTGATATAAGTTTTGACATTTCATTAGGTGTTCTGTCTTTGATTTTTTCCTAGATTTGTTATAATTAGGAACCGTGCCCTTAAGATTTCTTTCTGGTGTTTTGCGAATTGCCTGCTTACCATCTGCTTGTGTCTTCCGCAGCTGTCTCTACACGTCACTCACCTGATCTTATTCTGCGTGCCTCTATAGCAAGTGTGTCTGCTGGTCAAGTTACCCAAAGGTCCAGACTTCTGAATTCGCTCCTAGCACTCTCTATTTTTATCTATGAGCTTCTCAAGGATGGGGTCTCTTGTCTTTAATCATGTCACTGTTCTCCTCCTTATAATATCTCTGCTTTCCAAACTCAGGGCAAGTATCACTGCTGCTGGGGTGACCTCCCTGACCTCCTTTCTTCTCTTGTTGAGTTGGCAGGAAGTCTCATAGCACTTCATGCTTATGAATCTCAACATTTATTATAATTCTCTCTCTCCTTGAGTTCAGGGCCTGGGCCATTCATTTTTTAACTTTAGGGTTTTGAATTGTCTCAGCATTTAGTAGGTTCCTTAGTAAAGACCTGTGGAATGAAAAACAAAGGAACCATAAGAAAATCATTTATTTGTATCTGTTTAAAAAAAGTATGCTTTGGTACTGGCACAAAAATAGAGCCATTGACCAGTAGAACAGAACTGAGAACCCAGATATAAAACCGTCCTCATATAGCCACCTAATCTTTGACAAAGCAGACAGAAATGTACACTGGGGAAAAGAATCCTTACTCAATAAATGGTGCTGGGAAAACTGGATAGCCACAGACACTGTAATTGAAACCCAAGTGTACAGAATCTGGACTGGGGGCCTTTCCATGGGGCCCCAGAGATATATCCCTGACCATG